>JAODKC010000369.1:0-13261 GCA_026777985.1 Mormyrops attenuatus
CCGGGCAACTTAGCTCCTGGGATCATTGGAACACGCAAACCCCTCCACCACGATAAGGTGTCGGCTCCAGGAGAGGAATAATAATGATAACGGCCCAAAAAAAATCTCGTCTAAAAAAAGCAGAATATTAGTTGAATTAAAGATGCAAAGTATAAAAAGACAAGCAAAAACTCCGTTGGGCAATGGTGTTTATATGTTGTCCCTGAATAAAGTATCAACCAGTTTTGATAATTCAGAGTTAATTGGTTGCATAATTAAGATGTACATGTGGGAGGGTTTTATGATAAGTTCTGTGCATTATGTTAAATTGAGGCTTCAAGCCAGTGAACCCACATGAAAGTCACCTCTAGAGTCCTGAAAGAGCTTTTCTCTGAAGTGTTGTAGAGTCCAGAATATGTGGGCACTAAAGTATGCAGCCTGAACTACCTCAAACAAGGAAACAATTAATACCATGTTTCATGTTTGTTTTCTTTTTCCCACTGCATTTGAGTATCAACTTTCCATTTAGTGTTTTCCTAATTTTCTGGAATAGTGATGATAACTGAAGTTCAGAAACATGTTGAAAATGAGGTTCCCCCTGAAAGACACATCAGGCTTCATGGTTTTCCCTGCTGTGGCGTTGCTGATCCTGGGCTCTCCTCACCGCGCCTCTTCAGGTAGGACTCAGCTGTGGGGCTGTTTGACATTAAAACATCACACAAGAGCTTTCCACACTTCATGCAAACACTTCCTTATTTACTGTATAATTATGATATTCAGAGTCAGCATGAACATGTGAGGGTCAGTGCCTGTCTGACCCTGCCCTTCTTTGTTTGTTTGTTGTTCAGTAATTTTCCCTGTTTGTATTCTGACCCATCATGGTCCCGTTTCTTTGTGCATTTCCCTAGTGTTCTTTATTTCAATAAACCCTCATTAGTCTCTGAGCTGCAAGTGGATCATCACCTTCTGTTCCCACCTGCAGCATGCCACGCCATAACAGAACAAGGAACTTGTTTGGGTTTGCATGTAACCTAGAGAAGAGTCTAAATGAATGTGTTGTCATATAGCACCTTTCACAACAGAGTCACCCCAAGGTGCTTTAAGACAAAGAAAGAAAGAAAAAGACAGACAGACAGATAGATATACAGAGAACCGAGGAGAGGAACCAAAAACAACCCCCCCCCACCCCGGGCATGCTAACATTATAGAAAAAAAAGAGTGTGCATGCCTAAAAAAAGCAGGGTGTGAACTTGTGGTACAGTACATAGACTATCAATAATACTTGATAATGATAATAAATATGTATTTTACGCATTTATTTTACTGTAATTGTATTCATTATTTTAGTTAATTTAATGTGTATTCTCTCTCAAATATAAAGTATCTTAGCTTTTTAAGGAAGTACAGGTACAGAGTAGATGTGGTATACTACATAGGTATTTATACATTGTATATGATGTTTGCATAGCCTCCAAGTTACCTAACCTCCTATTGGACAGAACGTAACACGGACTGCTATTGAATAAAGCTTGTGTTACACCAGATCTATCAGTCGGAGGCTAATTAAAGTTTTGTTTTTGCCATAGAGTACTTGAGAGAGAACAGTTTTTATCTGTAATGAATGTTTTTTTTGCTTATATTGTGTCTGTTCAGTGCCCTCCAATTAGGGCAGGAGGTGATGGGGATCACAATGTTCACTCAGCTATTTTTTAGTTTAGTGTCTATTGATTTTAGTGTGAATTGGGAACTGAACGTTATGTTTAAAAATATTTTATTTTCAGTGATGTTTATGGTTATATATGTTTATTATAATAATCATGAAGACTTAAATGTAATATTGGTTTATGATTTTCATAAACCCTACAATAGTTTATTGAAGAACACTTATATTAACACTTAATTAACACACCTAAAATTAGAAGTGTAATAAAATCAAAAGTTATATTGTCCCACCTATTTCCATCTTGATTTGAATACACATACAAATGCAAATAATTTTGTTGCCTTAACAAATACAGACACAAATACAAATACTGGGCTCTGCACATCCCTTGTACACCGAGCAGACATGCTGTTTGTGGGGAATACAAAATATATATATCATAGGAGATACACCACACTCAGAGACCATGGGAATCACACAGAGGGTTATGCAGATTTAATGTACAGCACAGTATTACTTAAATAGGTGAGTGACCAAAGCTTGTTGTGTAATGTAATGTTTGGCCAATTCTGGGAATTTGTACTATTGTGCTTTTTCCTTCCCCAACAAATCAGGAGTCAGAAGCCGCTTGTGTAGATCCAGTTTCAGTCTTTATTGCAACAATAAGGTTACAGCCAAGGCTGGACACTTGCAAGTGTGTCCAATACTGTTTTACACTAACTTTTAGTCTTTTTGTTATCGTTTATCAATATCTCGTCATTTAAGCATCATCATTCTTCAGCCATTCACTATCGTTGTTCTCCCTTGATTCACATCCTTAGATTATAAGTTTGTCAAACAATTCTTTTACTGTTTGGTCCCTTGGCTGAATTGTGGAGCGACCATCTCTACTCACTTTTTTAAAAATACTCAGCCATGAGCTTTTGTTAACCTCAGGTGAATCCCTTCCCTTCAGTAATAAATCTTGACAGCTTCAGCTTGTTACACATTGCTTGGCTACAGGGTTAATAATACATATGTATGTAACATAGTGATGAGCTGCAGTGCTAATTAAGGTGGATATTCATATAACCAGGGGTAATATGAACTAGATAACAGACACTTTGAGACTAACATACTGTAAGGTGCAGCTACATACTCAGTTGATTACATTGTGATGATTACATTATGGTGATTACATTGTAATGATTACATCATGAGTATTTGGTGTGCCTTTTGATAATATCATAATGACTATGTTCTCTCAACGTTATATAGTGCTAATTAATATTCCATAGTACTGGCCAATATCAGTAAACAGTCTTTCCTTCTTATATGTACAGAATCCCATTCACTATCACTCTTGGCGACATTCATCTATGGAAAGACACCATTCCCAGAGTTTACACTGGTACTGACAGTCAACAATGTCCCATTTGAGTACTACGACAGCAATATTAAAAAGATTGTCTCACGGAGACACTGGAGGCTAAACGACTCTGTTGAGGATACTGAGAGCAAACTTTTTGTGGTCGAAGAGACACACAGAAGTATGAGCATTGCTATTGATCTTATGATGAAGCACTTTAATCATACTAACGGTATGTCCACTGTTTTTGTTCCTTTATTCCTCTTCAAAATACTTATCCAGGCCAGGATCATGGGGAGGCCAGGCACAATGCATATCACTGAGGCACATCCTGGACGGGAAGCCAGTCCATCACAGGGCCCATACATACACACACTGACACTCTACGTGAAATTTTGAGATGCCAGTTAGCCCACAGAACACAAGGAAAACATGCAACCCCCAGACACTCACAGAGGCATTCAAACCCACAGAGTTAGAGGGGTGAAGTAACAATTCTGCCCACTGAGCCACCGTGACATCCTGGGTTACAGTGCATTTAGAACCAAATGACAAGAAAGTGTTTTATCAGAATAAATGCAGCTGACTCTTTGCGTCACACTAACTGATACATTTGTAAAAATTAGAGAGAAGCACAACATAACACCATTTTCCATATGATTACATCCCATACAGTGTTGTGGTGAGCCTGGAGCTTATCTCAAAAACTTCAGGGTGTCAGGGGAGCCTAGATGGGATGACAGTCCATTGCAGGGCACACAATGGGCAGTACAGACACATTGGAAAAAACCTACACAAACACACAGTCCGCAAAGGTGTGAAGCCAATGTTCTACCCACCGAGTAACCCCTGTTAATGTCCAATTTGTTTTTATTGTTCGGATTCATTCAGGAGAGGAAACCAGTGTACTTCCTAGCTCCAGAAAACTGGAGTTTCTTGCTTCTGATCTAGGCTTTCTATGTAAAGTAAATGCTCTCTGCTTAAATCACATATTTTATCTGCATCAGTGAAATATTTTTGCAGAAAGGAAAAAGATGGATCTATAAACAGTGTCTGTAGCACATGTATTTTTTATCACTAAATGCGCAAAAAATTACCCAAATCTGAACATCAAATCTATAAATGGCATTTCCATTACATGCTCTTCATTCAGTCTTTGTGACAGGTGCCAGCTGTTGAACAACTAACTAGTAAATTGTTCTTTTTTTGATGTTTCGTATGTCACAGGGATTCGAGTTTATCAGAAATTTGGTGCATGTGAATCGGAAGGTGACAGCCTGAGCCAGTTCTTCCTCCAAGATGCTTATGAGGGCAAGGAGACGAGGACGTATGACATCCTAGAGCAAAAATACAATCCACGTGTGCCAGAGTTGATCTGGACCAAGTTAAAAATGAAACAGAACACAATTATTTTCATAAGTGAATACCAGCCTCTTTGTCTTAAGGTGTTAAGGCAATACCTCCAGCAGGACAAGAATGTGTTAATGAGAAGAGGTACAGAGCACAGAGGTCTTTTTAAGGCTTGTCAGATGCCAAAACAGAGTGTTTATTCTGATGTGTCTGTTAGTCTGGATGATGAGAGCATCAGGGTGTGGTTCATGGGGCAGACCTATCCCCTCACATCTTTATTTGCAGACTTCATTCTGCTGGTAGCTCAGTGTATGGCTTTGTGATATCCTCACATTGTCAAAATGACACTTCATCCAGGTGAAAACTGGCAGAAAGAGAGAGAGTGACCTAAATTTCACTTTTTATACGTTTTATTTTATTTTATTTTTGAAATTGGCTCTAGATAACCTAATTGGACAAGCAGTTACTGAAAGTGTATGGTATTGATGTGTTTCACACAAAGTTGCTGAAATTCTCTTAATATTAATGCTTTTACTGCTAAGTGGACAGTTATTAAGTATCACCCGTGCCATGAAAATGCTTGTGTACTTTGCAGAGCGACCCAGGGTCAGGGTGATCCAGAAGAGAGACCCAGGCACTGGGGGATCACAGGTGTGCTGCTTGGCCACTGGCTTCTTTCCCCAGCACATCAACATGACCCTGCTGAGAGACGGCCAGCCCGTCCCAGAGCAGGATCTGACAGGCGGGGAGGTGCTGCCCAATGGAGATGGAACATTCCAGATGAGGAAGAACCTCAGTGTCAGTGAGCAGCAGTGGAGGGAGAAGCACCAGTACACCTGTACTGTCATGCATCTGGACAGAAAGGAAGACTTTGGATTGGGTATGTCTGTTTAAAAGAGAAACTTCCACATCTTCTGGCCTATGACTTGCCAAGAGTGTTTGGTAGAGGAAACACAGGCATGTTACCATAGAGATATGGCTGTTTGCATATAACATGTGACTCTGATGTGTGTCAACAGAACCAGAAGATCGTCCAGATGTTATCTTAATCCCTGTCCTCGTTGTGACTGCCCTTGCTGTGATTGTCCTGTTTGTAGTCATCTTCTTCTATAGAAGAAGACATATGGGTGAGTGGGCTTTGGTTAAATCTGGGATATAGCTGTGCTGGTTTTTTACTTGTATTGAGGTAAATTAATTGTATAGTGAATGACCTCACTTAGTATTTCTCTGATCAGACACTAACCCTGGGTTATAGACACTAGTTATCCTCAAAGACAATAACAGATACTAATCAGCTTTTCTTAGACAAAATACCCTGGGTTTGTCCAGATGCTCTGAAAAATTAAGTTTTATCTGAACATGTATTTGCGGAACACTGAAATTCTGAAATTCTAAAGTGGGGGGTGCAGGTGGTGATGCACAGGTAGCTTTTTCAGGAGGGTAGGAGTGCAAAGAGGATGTGAGCTGGTTGGCTGACGTCCCTGATGATGTGGCAGTGGGAGAGGTATAAAGGTATAAATCTGGCCATGAATGAGTCCAAAAATCTGTTATTTATGGTGAGGTCAGGAGGATCTGATTGAAGTGTTTAAACACATAGCTGGATAAAGCCATTTTAAATGTCCTTTATACCAAACACTTGGTATAATTGCATTCCAGGTCCACCGGATCCATGTCAAACCTCTGCTCCTGTAAGATACACTGCAGCCCTGAGTGAGTGACTCATCTGTAGCTAAAGACCTTGATGAACCTGGCAGTTCTGCTGTCATCCGTCATCTTGTCACCTTATTCGGCCTTTTGTGCGTCATCTCCTCTCACACTCCATCAACACTCCTCTGTGTCTCTCTCAAATGATCATTGAACATTAGTTATGTCTTGAGTTGCCTGGAATTAATCCTACTTATATTATGTGGCCAAACCATGAAGGTCTAACAATTATATGTTTGCTGCCAGTGAAATCTCCATAAAGCCTCTTTTCCACATTTGAGTTTTGAACTGGCATAAATTATAAAATCTGAGGCACGTGATGTCATTTTAGCCATAAAAATGTGAAGTATACTAGGGATCTGGGCTGGGAGATCTCCATGATTCTAAGCGTACACATAGCTATTAAGAAAATAATAATCTAATAAGATTATTCAAGGGCCACTTGATGCAACATAAGAGCATTCAGGAATTTATGGAACAGATGAGTCTTAAGGCATTTCTTGAAAGTAGAGAGGGAAAACCACACTGCTTTTAATGGAGGGAAAACCCTGTGGCTCTGGTTTGCTTTCTAATTTTACATTGTGTTTATAGAATTATAATATTGTTTAATTTCATTCAAGAACTTTTGGAGTTATATCTGACCACTTGGGCTTTGGTAGAGGAAACACAGGCATGTTACCATAGAGATATGGCTGTTTGCATATAACATGCGACTCTGATGTGTGTCAGCAGAACCAGAAGATCATCCAGATGTTATCTTAATCCCTGTCCTCGTTGTGACTGTCCTTGCTATGATTGTCATGTATTTGCGGAACACTGAAATTCTGAAATTCTAAAGATACTATCCAACTTTTCTTAGACAGAATACCCTGGGTTTGTCCGGAAGCTCTGAAAGGTTTTTTAAAGTTTCATTTGAACATGTACTTGAGGAATACAGAAATTCTGAAATTCTAAGGTGGGGGGGGTGCAGGTGGTGATACACAGGTAGCTTTTTCCGCAGGGTATAATGTGAAGAGGGCGTGAGCTGGGTGGCTGGCGTCCCTGATGATGCAGCAGTGGGAGAGGTATAAATCTGCATAGAGCTTCTATTCCACACTTGAGTGTATAGCCAACGTTTGCCATCAAACTTCAGTACAGACGCTCCTCTACTTACGAAGTTTCAACTTACGAACTTTCAGACAAACGAACGAAGAGGACTGTAAGTCCAAATTGTGTTCACTGGGCTCCCATTTCCTGTCAGCATCATCAATTTTTTTTCTGCGCACCAATTCCGCCTAGTACGACTTCCGATCACTATCCCGCCGCGCCAGCAGCGTAACGTACATACTCCCAGCATCCTAGTTCTTTGTACTTGCGTATACCCTTAAAATGATGCTGAATAATGATTACGAACATTTCAAGTTACAAAAGGCCGTTCGGAACGTATCTCGGTTGCTAGTAGAGGAGCGTCTGTACATGTAGCACAAAAGCACAGAATTAAAAATTAAGAATGAAATAACATTAAATGGCTAAATTAATGCCTCTTCATCCAGGTGGCAATAGATGTCATAAAATGTGAAATATACTAGGGATCTGAGCTGGGAGATGTCAGGTGCTTCAAGCCTCTTTTATCTTAGTGTTTTCAAGGGTGTTTGAAGATGAGCAGTGTGTAATTTTGTGGTAGATGTGTATACCTCTGGATGAAATGAAAGCAGTTTACATTTAAGTTACATTTAAATATTTTTCCAAAGTGATGTACAAGTGAGAAAAATTCATGTTGTTACAGAATCAGCTGAGCATAAGTGCAGCTCAGCTGAGCTTAGAATGAATGTAAGTGTAAGCGGTATTGGAGCAAGAGTTACATAACAGCTACATAACTACACATAAGTAAGAACCAAATAAGACTATTCATGGGCCTGTACGTGCAACATAAGAGCACTCAAGAAACAATCAGGTTAGTAGAGGTTATTCATGTAACAGATGGGTCTTGAGGCATTTCTTGAAGCTAGAGAGGAAGTCGGGTGACACGGTGGCGCAGTGGTTAGCACGGCAAGAAGGTCCTGGGTTCGGTCCCAGGTCCTTTCTGTGTGGAGTTCACATGCTCTCCCCGTGTTTGCGTGGGTTTCTGCTGGGGGCTCCAGTTTCCTCCCACGGTCCAAAAGTGTGCAGGGCAGGTTGATTGGTGAGTTTAAATTGGCCCTTTAGTTGTGTGTGCGCCCTGTGGTGTGTTGGCGACTGCCCAGGGTTGGCTCCCCCCTGTGCCCCTTGTTCACAGGATAGGCTCCAGTTGGGATTAAGTGGTTACGATAATGGGTGGATGGATACAGAGGGAGTTTGTTGATCAGATGTGGTTTGGGAGCTCTTTCAACTACACAATGGGAAACCAGACAAGAGAACCATCTGGAGTGACACTTCTCATGTGGTGGAGGGACCCTCAAGCGGTGTGGGTTTGCTGACCGAAGGGGCGAGATGGGACATAGGTCTTGAGGAGCCTTTTGATGGAGATGGGTGCCTGTCCATTGATGGACCTGAAGGACTTGATCTGAGCACCGACAGGTAGCCAGTGAAGAGAGACAAGGAGGGATGTGACATGAGAACACTTGGGGTGACTGAATATCAGACATGCTGCTGCATTTTGTATCACTGAGATTAGAAATCTTCCATCTGATTTTTGTTTAAAACAGGAAATTGAGATGCAATATGAATTATACCACAGATGTGACAATGGTGTTTTTCTTCCACTTGAAATACTCATAAAATTATAGTTGTAATAAATTACTGGTTGTTTTAGTTTGATATATAATATTTTTATAACTAAGCTGGCAGGCCAGTGCACTACTGCTTTATACTTGTTCTGGCCTGGGCGCAGCCGTCTTCCTCTGTCGGAGAAGACAGACCAGTGAGTGGGCTTTGGTTAAGTCCAGGAAGCCACTGTTCTGGTTTCTTGTTAGTCTGGTGTTTTGAAGTAAATTAATTGTATTGGGTAGCACTGAAATGTTTGTGCCACAGTTGCAGGGAACTATTTACCCCTATTTCTCCTTCCTTACAAATATTAATTACCTTAAGGTTTTTGGCATGTGGAACCTTCCATCATGAAACTGGGGATTTGTGTGGTGTGGGTGAATCAACAGTGTGCAAAATAGTACACAAAGTCTGCAATGCTATATGTTAACTGAAAAAGGATTTCATCAAGTTCCCAAATGCTGCTGAACATGTCACGCCCACAGGGGCGGGGCAGCATAGCGGCAGGTGACCGCCGCCTAATTAGGGGATCTATTCAACACAGACGCGATCACTGGGTAATCGCGACGTATTGCTGCCTGATCCATGACACGTACTGAGCATTTATTTGTCTATTGTCTCTCCCATTTACCCTGCCTATCTCATCCTGCCCTGCTGTCTCACCTGACCTGCCTGTCCCGTCTGCCCTGCCTGCCTCCTCGACACCGTCTGCCTGCCTGCCCTCTTCGCCCTGCCTTCCTGACCCACGTCCATCGCTTCCCCCGTCCCTTCGTCTCACCGTCCTGTCTCTCAATGTAGGATTGACCTTCCCGGCTTCCGACCTTCTGCGACCGACCAGACTCTTCTTTTGGATTTTCCATCTGTTTTAGTGTACACGATCTGTCCATTAAAACATTCTCCCGCATACTGGGGTCTGCCTCCTCCCTTGCAACGAAGCGTGACAGAATACTTCGCCGGAATAACATGGACCCCGCGGAGCACCAGAGGCTGCAGGCCGACCATCTGACCCGCCTTGTATCCCAGCTAATGGAGGGACGGGCTGCACAAGCCGAGCTGCCCTCTTCTCCCCCCCCAGCGTCTGCTTCCATACCAGTTGCTATGCCAAGCCTTCCTCATGTAGTGCGGGCTGTTTATTGAGGAGAACCCGGGGCGCTTTTCTGATGAGACAGCCTGAGTTTGGTTTGTCATCTCGCTCCTCACTGGACGTGCACGTGAGTGGGCCACCACATTGTGGATGGATGAAAGCCCGTTGCTAGACTCCGCACGCAAATTCCAAAAAGCTTTCAAGGAGATTTTTGACCATCCAGCCGTCGGCTACAGCCTAGGGGAGAGATTATTTGATCTCAAGCAGGGACCCCGGACCATCGCGGAATTCGCGCTGGACTATTTCCGCAGGGCTTCGCTGGCCCGAAGAGGTCCTCAGAATCCTCTACCGTCCGAGCTCTCAACCCGGAAGTGCAGGACGGTGTCCGGGAGCGACGCCGCAGACAAAACCCGCCAGACCAAATGCTCCTGTGATCATCGGATGCTCTGGAGGAACCCGCTGTACCCATGCAGCTCGAACGCACACCGCTGTCTACCACCGAATGACGCCGACGCGCTGCCCAAGGATTGTGCCTGTACTGTGGAACTGCAGGACATCTCTTATGCTCCTGCCCCATTCGACCACTGCAACCCGACGCCCAGACAAAGGTAGGCGCATCCACGTTTATTGGGATTTCCCTGACCCAAGTAACTGTTCCTGTAGTTGTCACCTGTTTGGGGGAGGAACACCCTACATGTGCATTAGTTGATTCGGGCACAGCGGGTAACTTTATGGACTTTACTCTGGTTCGTGCCCTTAAGCTCCTCCTACTGGCTCTCTCCAACCTCATCACGGTTCTAAGTGTCAATGGGGGGACAAGTGAGCTTTCGCACGGAACCCATCAATCTCCAGGTGGGGGTCTTTCATGTGGAGTCCCTTAGTTTCTTAGTACTTTCCAAGGCTAAGGACCCTGTTACCCTCGGACATACCTGGTTAAAGGAGCATAACCCCCGGATGGACTGGAGCACGGGTGAGCTAACCTCATGGTCAGATCAATGTCTTCATCAGTGTATGGCTCTACCTTGTTGTGTCTCTTCAGTAGAAAGTCCCAAGCCTGAGGACCTAACTCTGATTCCTGTCGAATATAGAGTATCACAATGTCTTCAGTAAGGCCCTCTCGTTCCGACTACCTCCCTATTGAACATGTGATTGTGCCATAGACCTCCAGGAGGGGGCTCCACTTTCAAAAGGCCGTCTGTACCCCCTTTCTGTCCAAGAGGAGGAAACCATGAAGACGTATATGCGTGAGGGACTGCAACAAGGTGTCATTTGCCCTTCTACCTCCCCAGTGTCGGCCGTGTTCTTTTTGTGAAGAAGAAGGACAGCAGACTCGTGCATCGACTACCGAGCACTTAATGCCATCATGGTTAAAAGACGAGAACCGCTGCCACTGATCCCATCGGCACCCGAGCACCTAAGAAAAGCCACCGTATTCACTAATCTGGACCTTCATAGTGCTTACAATCTGGTACAGATTCGCGAAGGGGATGAGTGGAAGACCTCCTTCATCGCAAATACCGGCCAATACCAGTATCTCGTGATGTCTTACGGGTTGGCAAATAGTCCCTCAATATTCCAGGCCTTCATGTATACCATGTTCCAAGACATGGTAAACCGGTTTGTTGTGGTCTACATTGATGACATTTTGATCTATTCACCTTCTCTCTCTCTGCACGTCTGTCATGTTCCAGGCGAGGTAGCCATGGACGAGCGAAAGGTAATCGCTGTCCAACAATGGCCACGCCCTCACACTGTAAAGGAGTTACAGCGGTTCCTGGGCTTCGCTAATTTCTATCGATGCTTCATTCGCAATTTTAGCCAGGTGGCCGCACCCCTCACCTCGCTCACGTGGGGTACTGGTGCCCATTTAAAGTGGAACCCCGAAGCCGACATCGCCTTTCAGCATTTAAAACAAGCCTTCTGCTTGGCCCCCGTCCTCCAGCAGCCATGCCCAGACAACCCCTTCGAGGTCGAGGTGGATGCCTCGGAATCCGGAGTGGGCGCAGTGCTCATACAACGTCATCTGGTAACTGGCCACTGACATCTCTGTGCTTTCTTTTCGAAGAAACTGACTTCCACAGAACGCAACTTCGATGTAGGGGACCGAGAGCTACTGGCGATCAAGTTGGTACTGGAGGAGTGGCGGTACTGGCTCGAGGGAGCTCATCACCCCTTCCAGGTGTTCACTGATCATCGAAACCTCGAGTATCTGCTAGGGGTGTGAACCTACACTGGTCTCACGGTTCGGTTCAATTACGATTATCATGTCATCGATTCGGTTCAATACAATATCTCGATGCATCACGATGCATTGACGATGCACTGCATACTCAATTTTCAATTTTAATTCACATGTATATAATTTTGTTAATAAACACAAACAGTCAGATATATGAACTGAAACTTTAATTTTACCTTCTCAATGAAAACACACTTCTTGAACAAATGTATAAACATGAAATTATAAATTATAAACCAAAATAAACTTTAGTACTTTAGAACTTATATCTAGAAGTGCAGTGTACTTTCTTGTAAAACATTTAAATGTAAACAAATGTATAAACATTAAATTTATACACCAAAATAAACAAGAGGCCAGGCCACACACTTAAAAAAAATTAAATTTGCACTTCAGCAGTGTTTTAATACACAAAATAAAAACAAATATAAAATTTCAGAACTGGGCACAGGAAAGTTCCTGAAACATCACAAACAACTCAGCATGAGTCACTGCTCAGCATTTGGGAATTTGTAGATTTTTCTTTAAGAACACTAACTGGTCCACATGCTCTGGTTTAAGAGTGCTTCTTTTAGCAGTGACCACATCTCCTGCTGTGGAGAAAACTCGCTCTGCAGACACACTTGTGCCTGGGATACACAAGTATCGCTTTGACAGCCGAGAGAGGAGAGGAAACATGACCTCATGGACACGCCACCAGTTCAAAGGGTCCTCAGTGAGAGGCAGAGATGGAGCTTTACAGTATGCCTCCATTTCCTCCTTAGCAATGACATAAGGGGTCTTGGGTTTTACTGTACCTTCAGTGTCAGTGAAAGACTGTCCCAGCAAACTCACAAGCAGCGATGACGATGAGGCCTTTCGTTTGGGAGCAACAGAGGGGCTGTCCTCCATGGATGTTTCTTCTCCTAGAGTCCCTGTTCCCTCAGGTGCTTCATCCACTTCTGTACTTCCACGTGCACACTCATTCTGTTTGTGAACAAAATAATTGAAAATACAATTAAACTAGTAGATAGTGACAGACTCAGTCACTACAACAGCTCATATATTAGGATTATTATATATATATATATACATATATTATAATTAATAAATTACTTAACATTTTAACACATTTTAGCTACTATTAATATTATAAGTGTTTAAGTGTGTTTTAATTTTATATATTGTACAAGA
>JAODKC010000370.1:0-13260 GCA_026777985.1 Mormyrops attenuatus
CCCCAAAAAAACACCTAACACCCTAAACCCCAAAACCCAACCCTAATCCCAAGCCTGTGGAACTGCAAATGCACAGAAAGGCTCGATATAGCACGTCTTGATAGGTAGCTCAACTCGTCAGAACACCGGCACCAAAAACGCAATAGGGATGCCGGTGTTCTGACGAGTTGAGCTCCTTTGTTGAGTTAGGCTACCGTAGTGCTAATCCATAGCCGTAACCCTAACCCTAACCCTAACCCCCCAAAAAACCCTAAAACCCTAACCCTAACCCCTAAAACCTAACCCTAATCCTAAAATGGTGGAACTGCACATGTGCAGAAAGGCTCGATACCACGTCTCGATAGGTAGCTCAACTCGTCAGAACACCGGCAGTGCGCCTGTTTGATTCCATGTTTTATTTTATACTTCTTCGGTAAAAAGAGTGGGTCAGCAGTTGATCACTTAACTAGCATACAGATTAGACATGGATGAATTAGGGAAAACAGCAAATAAAACACAAAGTATGGGCAGAGAGAGAGATGAATATTAAGCATGTGGCGTTTTGGAAAGTAAACCATGCATTTTTTCCCCAGTTGCTTTTGATGCCAGATGAGACAGACAAAGCATACGATTCCACCGCCGTTAGTGTCTAGCAAACAGCCTAACTAATAGGCGTTTGTGAGATGTGAGTGCACTTGGGAAGGAAGCCCCCCACCTCTCCGACCCCCACCCATCCTTCCTTCCAACCTGTACCTCATCCATCTCAAAGCAGATCGCAGTTTCTTCCGTTATTGCTCTCATTATGGTGGCAGCAGGAAGAACGCCGGTTCCATAATGGCCTTTTGGCTGTTTCGATCTGTTAAGTGAACCGAACTGACATCACCCTAGTCAAACAGTCAACTAAGTAAGAGTAAATGTAATCCTCAAAACATTGCATTATATGGTTTTAAACGCACGGCTGTGGAGGCAAAGAAATGTAAATATATATTCGGCCATTGTTAATTTAGCGTTTTGTACCTTCTGGTATTCAGTTTTGGGTAAATCCCGACTTATTTAGTGTTTACCGACTATTAAAACCGGACTTGCGTACCGTCTCGTTTAGGCATGTGTAACACCACTGTAAAGCATGACCGGAGTACAAGTGCATTGCATCAGTAAATCATTTTGGGGTTTTATCACTGACCACAGGTCCTGGCCCTCAGCCTGAAGCATTATTGTTGTCTTGGTGATTTGTAGCCATTTCTTTGCTTTCATTGTTTCCGTTAAATCATGTTAGAATAAAGATTATAATCGCGCATTGATTTACCAACGTGATTCGCCTGGCCGGCACTACTTGTGAGGTTATAGACAATTAATCAACGCTTCAGATTCGAGAATTCGACCGTGCCGTGGTATAAGCAGATAATATAACAGCATAATCAGCAACTGCCCAGTGACGCTCGCCTTCATCTGCAGTGCGTTCTGGATATGAAACTGAAAAAAAACACCGAGCTTTTATATTCCGGATTATTTTTGTGTTATTAAAGCAGTTGGGGGAAAAAAAAACTGATGAAATGTGCACTTGTCCTAACATCTGTAGGAATCTAGGCAAGGATTTTGCAAACAGATACAGCCTTTTAGTGTCAGACTCCATGTTCAAGTCATATGTTAATGCAGAAACCTGAATCCACCCTCATTTAATTAGATGGGAATGAATACTTTGCTCCGAGCAGTAACCAGGTCAGAGTCCTTTTGCCGTATCACATTCAGGCGGCAATCAGGACCTTTTATTGAGCATGTCCTATTGGCAGCTGTATTTTGTGGGGCGCAGAGCAGATATAACGGTTTATAAAGCGCCACTCACCGTGCATTATCGCTGCGCTGCGGACAGTAAAAGATTGATGTCCTGCTTTTAATAGGGAGACATATGGCTGGAGTAAAGGATTTGGTTTCAAAAAGGCGAATGAGGTACAAAACAATCAGTTACTAAATGGGGTCTCTCACAGCGCTGCGACTTATATTATAGTCCAATTTATATTCAGCCTGTAAGCTTTATGTTGCGCGCTATAACTTTAATACATGCAACTGCTGTTTGCAACGTGATCAGACTTGAAGCATGGGACATGCAGATACACATTAAAGCCAACAGCGAAACTTAACAAAAAATAATGAAAGCATATAATCGACTTTGGCAATCGAAACATTAATTAACGACACACTCAGCAGCATAAATTCGTTTGCTGAAAGATTAAAATGTCTTATAGAAATAGCTTATCTAAATTTAAAAATGCCAAGAGTTTAATGTTATCTCATAAGCACTTCATCTGCCGTTGATACAACTGCACTGAGGTCATATATACACGGCTCTTAAAATAACAAGAACTGATTTTTAAAACAGGTTTGGACAAACAAACGGAAGTTGAAATATTACATAGAGGGATGACGTGTACTGGAACAAAAGGAGTGAAGTGTTAGAGCTTTTTCAGTTTTTTTGGAGAATATATTACTTTGTCCATGGAGGTAAATTTACCCAGCACGTGCTATGCAAATCTAGGTCATATGTATGAGAAAGACGGTAATTTTAAAAGGGCTGCTATTATCAAACCATATGCCACAGAGGACGGTTCATACATTGGAGGCAGTGATAAGAATAGTTCTTTGTAGGACTCCTTTGTGGATCGGACGTCATGGAGATAGGGGGGTAAGGTCTGAAATATATGTACCTGAAGGGAGAGCAACCGTCAAGCATCCGGCATATTTACGCATGTAACTGATGCGAAAAACATCTATACATAAATGTCACAGTTTTTGGGAGTCTATGTAACTGTGGTAAAATAAAAAATACGAGTTGAAACAGTATTGATCAAGCTTATTGTGTTTAAAGGACAACCGGACACCTAGGAGGTTATGAAACAATGGCATGCGTCGGTGTTTTCAAAGTGCGGGTATATACGGTAAAGGCTGTGATCTCACCTGTGAATAACCTGCCATCTTCCCCTTAGCCCATGCAAATGTATTCAAGACATTCAGCACACCAAGGTAAAGCTAATTTTCTGCTCTCTAGAGCCAATAGCGCTCCCCTCCACCCAGTTACACAGACACAAAGGAGAAAGCTCAAAATAGTCAAATTATTTATCATGAACCAGCACTGACTAGAGTTTCCCCGGGGAGCCAATTTTACAGATGCTATACAAGCAACGCTTACTGTCTGTTATGACAGTACTGGGTTCCTAAAGAACGCAAATCATCGTGATTCAACGAGATGAATATTGAGATTAGAAGGACACCAGGACTACTTCACGTGTTTATTCAGGTAATAAAACATTAGGTCAGAGTCACCCAACAAGAATTATGAGGGCCGTAAGCATGAGTCACATATCCTCACACACACACGGCTTGTTTAATGTGCATGGATAAGACTCAGGAGGACAAACTGGTAAGCACAATGTTAGTATTGTTCACTATGAGCTATTAGTTCTATTAAAATGAAATGTCATTATCTTTACTAATCTAATAGCAGATCAATCCTGCAGGGTTTCTGTTTGGTGCTACGCAAACATTTACTGATTTTTTACAAGCCCTAAGTAAGTAATCCAGAGTCTATTTCTCATAATGTCGATCTCAGCTCTCACTGTGTTATTCCTCTTGACATGCACCTGAGTGCACGATGCCCAAGTTCCATGACACCAAATGTGATCTTCACAAAGAACTACTCTTCTGGTACTGTGCTCCCTTTTTGCTTGTGAAATATAAAAACTCCTTAGCAGACTGGGAAAAAAAGCATGACTGGTTCTTGACAGCAGTGAAACTCTGGAATAGTTTAGTGAAATTGCTGAATGTAAAAATGATGATTATCTAATTGGTAGCTGTTTTGATAAAGACCTAGGTACATCTAGGGATTCAAACAGAGTCAAACAAATACCACTGTCATGCTTTTCAATAACCTCCAGACTCTGTTACATATCCTGGTCAAGGAGGACCACATGTTACGATTTTGCGGAAGGGGTTTGCAAAATACTTGCTTCAAGGGGATAAGTTTAATCCTCCCGTTTGTCACAGCAACTCATGTTAACGTGGAGCTATATAAATATTACAAGGGGGGTAGACCAACCAATAGCCAACAGGCTGATTTTCTCTTGGAGAAAAAACAGAGCAAAGAAATCAATAGCTAGATGGACAGACCGTCCTTCGCAAAGCTTAACGTCAGATTCACAGTGGAATAGGATAAGAACTTGGTATCATTAAACCAGAGCCAATGTGTCTCTCAGGCAAAGTGAGGCAAAGCTTATATCCTCTCATGCCATGTACATCACTTGTGGGTAGTGTGGCTAAACCATACCCCCGAAGAGCCTAATAAAATCACACAATACAGAGAACATTTCTGACTGCTGAAACTACCGAATATGTTTGTCAGTGCAGCATTCCTTAAAACAGTCTTCTCAGCCTGTCAACGGGTACCGATGGGGCTAGCGGCATTTTTTCTCTATAAAAGGGCAACTGAGGCGATTTGCTTGCTGTGAACTATGAGAATGCATATGAGGATTGTCTCATTCATTTATCGTTGACGATTGATAATGGAGGTGAGCTTGCAGTGAACGTAATGTATGCTCAAGAGGATGTCACATTTAATATGGATAAGTGATTAATTATCAGTTTACAGTTATGCTCCAGAGTGATTTATCTGCTCAA
This sequence comes from Mormyrops attenuatus, assembly GCA_026777985.1. Taxonomy (NCBI): domain Eukaryota; kingdom Metazoa; phylum Chordata; class Actinopteri; order Osteoglossiformes; family Mormyridae; genus Mormyrops; species Mormyrops attenuatus. Next base: position 4,648 of record JAODKC010000370.1, read on the forward strand.
AGTTGCATTCCGGTAATTTTTGTAACCACGGCTGATCCTTTTGAGAACACCATTATTCTCTGCATTCGGGTCCTGCAGCCGGAACTGGACGTGGGCAATAATTCACGTCTCAGTCCCCATGGAATCCAGATCTCTTCTGTAGGCGTGTGTGTGTTCACGCATGTAGCTAGGGGACATGTAACCTGCGGCAACCTAAGAGCAAAGTTGGCAGTGACACGGGACCTCACCTCCCCGTGATGAGAGACGCAGGTAATTAACGGGGGCAACCCCAGCCCGGTACTCTTCCTTGTCTGCAGTGAGGAGGGCTATTTTTCAAAGAGCAGATCTGTAATGTCTAAATGGACTCTAGGGAGCACCTTATTTCAGAGGCCTCTCCTGCAACTGATCATTGATTAAAGAGGCTTACAGACTTTCACCTGCTCTAGAGCGGAATGCAAACAGAGAGCGCTTGTCTTTACCCAAAGCCACCCTGGCCTTTTATTAACTCCTTTATTTACCCGCACTCTGAACACTGACGTTTCAGAGATGGTTAGAATTTGAGCTACCTCAACACGTGCCTGAATACAATCAGTACAGCAGTCACACTGCTGGTACTTTCAGAACCGCACCACCTTTGTCAGATTTACTGTTATTACATAATGATTTTGAAGACGATGCTATAGAAATCTGTTTCCTAATTTGTGATTTGCCACCCATTTATCATAAGTAACTGTATCAAAGATACTTTTCACACGTGCATCACCCACCTCCTACCTTGTGCCAGATTAAGCTCTCAGCCCATCTACGCTCTCAGATTTTTCCATCACCTACAACACATGCACTCATGAATACTGGTAGTATGGGCTTTCACATGTTCATGCACCACTATACCCCAAAAGGTCTTTGTGCCGTCAGCAAATACAGAACAAGTAAGGCAATACGTCATTACTCATGAACATGTACATCTACGGTATGACCATCCTTTCAACACATCTCAGCAAATGAAGTTTGAGTTGTTGGTCCACAGCGAGTCACTCTGTATGACTGTCAGCCTTAGTCAACGCTAGTTTGCTCAAGAGTGAGCGGTAAACTGTTTGGCATATTCATACATGTACTTTGTACTGTACTGCTAAATGTCTCATTGCTTCATACCATTCTGGGACTGCTAACATTTATACCATGTGGTTTATAGCATTTAATGCGACACAAGTACAGGAAGGCCAGCACCACGCAGAGGAAAAGTTCAAACAAATGATCTATGAAATTGCAGAATAACAGACGTAAGTATAGCACATTCACTTGAAGAATCATTCCACGTAAAAGAATCATTCAACAATGTGAAGCCTACCTGCAGAGGTCTTAGTTGCGTTATCCGAGCTGGGTTCAGAACTGGGCCAGCCCTCAACTCCTGTGTTGCTGGGAAACTGAACTCCAACAGTCAGAAGGTGAGTTCTGTCAGTAGGCAAACTGATATCTGGTGCTGGGGTCACCCTGGTCTGCATCACGACGGCCAACGACTCTGTGGATTGAAACTCAGCATTGTGGGCAATTTCCCTGAGACTTGGTGTCAACATGGTTGGTTCCTCTGAGGTAGTCCCAGAATCGGACTTCTCAAAACCTAAAAGCACCTCCGAGACATAATGCTGGAGGTCTTCGGTACCAAGGGTTACCTTCTCTGTTGATACCAATGAGTAGGAGCTATTGAGATCTGTAATTGACTCTGTATCATACTCTGAAGGAACTTCAGTCACACCATCTTTTGATTCATTTGTCGGTAAATTTTCTGTTGGTATCCTGTTGGTGGAGAGAAGCCCTGTGACAGGAACTGCTGTGGTTAACCATGCATCTGACATTGTTGACATGTCCACAGGCTTTTCATATTCATTCATACTCTCTCTGCTGGAAGTGGTGCTTTCTGGGTTGCCAGAAGGAAGACTAGTAAAAAGAACCTCTTCTCTTATCTCTGTGGCAACCTCTTCAACAACGTTTTGCTGTAGGTTAGTGGTGTTAGTGCTAACGTGAGGTGATGTGGTTGGCTGATCTTCCATCTCCCACTGCCTGATGGTGGTGGACTGATTAATCGTCTGGCTGCCAGTTGGTGTAGAAGTGGGTGGTAAGGAAGGAGAATGACTTGAGGGGTTTTCTGAGACAATGTGACTGTCAGAGCTTGATCCAATTAGAATCTCGTGGCCCAACCCACTTCCCTCAGCCTCATGCTCGACTTCTGAGTTGAAGCTTTCTGAAGCAGGTTGAGGTGATACATCATTTGGAAAAGGCTCTTTGGGAAGCGGGTAGGCAACCTCTTCCTCTTGATCTTTCCCCTCTCCAGAGAAGTTATCTGGGATGTCTTTAGAAGAGGGTAAAACCAAGAGTTCAACAGCTTCAGCCCTGGCCTCCAAAGATTTAGGGAGTTCCTCTGCAGCATTATCCTGGTCATGAGGTTCAGACAAGTTTTCCATTAGTGTGGGCAGCTCTGTTGACATATCCACTGTGGGGTCTACTGGGGCATTGGTCTGAGGATTGCTGCCCATGGCTGGAGTCATTGCCATGTACTCTTCGTTCTCTGTTGTCAGTGAGGTTGCCACGAGGCCTTCTGGAGAACATTGTGCGCATCCCGTTGTGGAGTCGATTGTCGGTGCGTCATAGCTGCCTGGCGATGTGGTTGACATTGGCACACCCCCAGGTCCAGAGAAGCCAGATGATTCAGTCATATTCATGACCTCTGCATGCTCTGATACAATTACTCCTGCAAGGACAAGACAATTTTATTAACTTAGTGAGTGCAAAGGATGGCTTTGATAAACTATTAAATTAGTAATGGCACACGTGCAAGCACAATCGATAGAATGTTTTTGTTGAAGTTTATAGTCTGCATCAGTGTCTCCCTCGGTTTCGATATGGACATAGTGTTTACTTGTAGCTTTAGTGGCTAAATCTTTTGTCAAACACAAGGAAATAATGAGAAATAATGATAATTGGATCTGTTAGCTCTTTGGAAAGCTCATAATTTATTTGCATGCTTATACTAAATCACATTCGGCGCAATAATTTTCTGTAATTCCTGCTAAACCTGGGTAAATAATTGAGCTACAGTGGTGTCTGTCAACTCACCCCCCCCACCGGGCCCCACACAAAGCAGAGACCAATCAGCCACAATTAAACACTTCCTTTTGTACTTCGCCCTCTTTCTTACTGCTTCTTGTTTCAAAGAGGCCAAATCAAATTCCCCATGAGCACAAGAGCGTTTTAAGCACAGCGAGCACCGGGGTTGGAGACGGCACTACGATATACGGCGATCCCAAAACCTGGGGCATGCCACTGCGTGGCTCGCAGTACAAACAGCTGTTAAAGGAGCACACGCACGCATACACACTAAGACATTAAATATTAAACCTTTGTTAAATTATTTACTACTCATCCGTCACATTTCTCTTATCAACTATTGAAATGCAACGTGCATAATAAACCTATTGCTAGTCAGTGCAAGCATACGAATCCATAGCTCAGCAAAGAGATGTTAATGGCATGTGACAGCGTCCATATTTGAGGAAAGAACATCGCTAGACAACCATTAGATGCAGGATATGGGCTTTTCCCAGCCATTTATTTTACTGCTGCATCAACAGACTCAAGGTCTGGAGCTGCGAGACTGGAAGACAGGTACCTCATGGAGCGGAAGAACAAATTGTGCGCATAAACGGTATTTTTATTAGCGGGTCTCCATGTGGGATGCGAGCTTGGAGCGTGCCGTTAAGGAGCCCCACATACAGTTGGAAGGGTCCATTTTTACACTCCGACCGCGAAGGGTACTCCTGTGACACCTCAGAGCTGGCCCAGTTTCTCCGCTCGCGTCCGCCGAGCGATTACCGTGGCGAGGTCGCGTAACGAGGCCTCCACCGTTTCCTCACAGCTGGAAACTGATTGACGAAGAGTGGAAAATTCATACCGCATACAGTAACTTGTTTTTCCTGACAACTGATTCCAGTTGGCACGGTGATTCAGTGGGAAGCATTGTTGGCCTCATATGTCCAGGATTTAGGGGGGGTTGAATCCCACCTCTTTTTGCAAGAATGTGTCCTGCAATAGACACCCTCAGCACCCCAGCAATACACACCAGAGCACCCCAGCAATACACAACAGAGCACCCCAGGCTTGTGCACTGTGTGTCTGGAATGGACTCCAAGCCCACTGCAACCCAGACCAATAGAAGCAGGTAGAAGATGGATGATGGATTGAAATTTGAAAGAGACATGCAAATGGCTGAGTCACAAACCGGCGACTCTCCTATCTTGGCCTTCGGAATTTCTGTCTATGGACACTTTGGCGTTCGGAATAACTGGAAACAGCATTTCAAGATGGAGGCTATAATTGGGTGAGACTCAGCACCCGAGCCCCCGGTAAGTGCTGCATTAATTGCAGACAGCGCTAAATAATGTATACCAACCAAAGCTAGACTTTCACCTAGCATTAAACATTAATGCCCAGGGCTGAATTTGGCATGGGGTTTATGTGTGTATTAATGACGCCCAGGGGATGAAGAAGGCTGTCCACTCACTGAATTATAATCTTAACAAATTTTCACACCTGCCTGCTGTCCTCTTGCTTTATTGGTTTTGCTCCTGAGTCATCCAGTTATTGTGCCATTTTTTACCTCTTCACTTTGCTCCTCCATACCTACCATCCATCCCTCTACCCATCCATCCATCCCTCCACTCCCCCTTTTCACTGATTATCCCAGTCAGGGGTGACAGGGACATTAACAAAGATGTCTCAGGTATTGATTCTAATTTTAAGCCACCTAACAGGAATGACGGCCGTCCCCTGGACTGTGACCCCTGCTACCCCCACCTTCACCCTCCTGCATTTTGCTTCTCCCCGGAGCTAAGATTCAGCCTAAATATTTTCTACCGACAATCTCTTTCCCTCTCACCTCTGGCCCCAGAAATCACTGTTGTTGACACCATACTTGGCCACTTGGTCCACTTCCCTGGTTTAATAAACTCCACTAAACCTCTCTCCACCAGCCTTCTACCACTCTCCACATTAGTTTTCAAGACTCCCAAACTGCTGATTGAGACAAAATTAAGTCATATTCGCAGTGAGCTATTCCCCTTCCCGACTGCGTATTTTCGTACGTGACTTGATTAGGAGCACCTACACTCAACGTGGAATTGAATTTCGCTGCACCATAGAAAACTGAACGAAACACTAATAATGCTGCCCTCATTTGAGGCAAATATCAAAGTGTTACACAAGCTTCACTCTATTTTTTCATGACACCAACCTGTGATGCAGGACTGAACCAAGTGACCCCCAGCAAAGTAACATTTTGTGGAACATACTCTTTGAATTCATAGCGTAACTTAAAAGTATTGTATAGAAACATGTAATATAATCAAACATGCAATGTAAGCGTGAAAATAAGCGAGACCCCCCAGTGTTGCTTACCCCCTGCGGAGACCGTCTCAAGCGCTTCTGGAGTCTCAGTAGGGATTCCAGTTGGATTCATCCAACTTGTCTTTGTAACTGCATCACCGTGCTTTGGCTCAGAGGTGATTTCCCTTTCCCACTGAGAGAGTTCCTCATCTAAGTCTGCTGCATAGCCTTCTGAGACTCTGCCTGATTCCTGTTCCCCGAAACTCTCCAATATGGCATTTTTGTGGCTACTTTTGCTATATTCATCCTTCACTCCTGGTGGAGTTCCCCTTCCCGACTCTGTCGGCTCCTGGTTCTCCGATAGGCTCTCTGTGCTTAGGATTGCCTGTGTGGATGGTGATTCTGACTCAGAAGACCCCGTCAGATACCTCCAGGGTCTTATGAAGGAGCCCATGATATTCGAGATCAGAGTGCTGCTGGTCTGGGCCTTGACTGTAGAGGTGGGAGTAGAGAAGACCGGTGGGAGTGATGAACCTGAACGCACGTCAGGATCTTCTTCTGCTTCCTCCTCTCTGGCAGAGCCTCCGTGGCTGTCCAGGCTCTCGAGTGCTGAAGGTAGCAGGACCGTCGTGATTTTTGGAGCCAGTACCTCCTGGGGACCCTGTACCTCTGCACCCAGTTGCTCAGCCCAGTCGAGGGGAGACTGCTCCGACCTGAGATGGATCACCACGTGTTCCTCTGAAATCTCAGATGACTCGTTGCCCATAATGGAGTCTGTCCCGTCTTTGTCCAGGTCCACCAAGCCAGTCCAGGTGGAAGGCTCGGGCCTGGGCTGGTTTGAGGCCACACTTAGCTGAGAGCTCAGGAAGCTCATGGAGTCATTCACAGAAGGTGTTCTGGACTGAAGAAGCCCCACAGCTTGTCCTGATGGAATTCCTGCTGGTGTCTCTGCAGTTCAGATGGTGATAGAAAGATGATTACTAATGCACTTGTGTTTGGATGCACACGTTTATGTATGGGTGTGTGTGTGTGTGTGTGTGTGTATATATATATATATATATATATATATATATATGTATACACATATATATATATATATATACACACACACACACACATTATCTCTTACCCTAGCTGAAACTTTATAGACACATACACTATATGGCCATAAGTATGCGGACACCAGCATATCCAACATCTCATTTCAAAGCCAAGGGTAATAACATGATGAAGCTGGTCAGCCCATTGTTGCAGTAATAGCCTCTACTCTTCTGGGAAGGCTTCCCATTACATGCTGGGACACTCCTGGTCATATCTCCTGCCAATCAGGTTGGGTATTGATGCTCGGTGAACAGGTCGCTTTCTCTGAGACGGTGTGACTCACCACTGCACAACTAAATTTGCTCCTGGACACCTTCACAGTCACGTGACTTGCGGGTGACCAGGGCAGCTCCAGCAGAAATGTGATGAAATGACTTGTTGGGTAGACGGTGTCCTATGATGGTGTTGAGCTGAAGGTCACTAACCTCTTTGGTACAACGGCCACTCTGCTGCTAATGTTTGTTGCAGGAGGTTGCGTGACCGTGTCTTTAATTTTGCACCTGTGTCAGCAAATGGGTGTGGCTTAATTAGGCAATTCCTCTAATTGACAGGGGCGTCCAGCTACTTTTGGCCATTTAGTGTATTATAAGGAAAATTGTACGATAAGAATTTACGTCGCTCTTTAGACAAAGATAATATTGCAAGAAAATAGCAAGCATTAAAGGTGACGAGAATGCTCTGAATTCAGAATAAAAATAAGAATTCTGGGCAGGAGCGAAGATGGATTGGAGGCAAAGACAAAAAGCTGGAGGGAATAGAATGTCACAGAAGCCAGAATCTGAACATGTCAGACGGCCGACTCAAGCACTTGATCACAGGCGGCCGGCATGGGACGGCACCTGTGTAGCAGTAAGCGTCGAAGGGGGTCATCGTGTCTGGGAAGCCGGTGCGGTTGGCGTTCAGGTAGACGGTGCGCACCCCCGGCTCGTCCCCCCCGCAATTCCGGCGGGGCTGGTTGATGGGGTAACGCACGCTGCCGTCGGCTAGCCAGCCGGGGTCGCAGCGGTCCAGGCCCGACTGCCAGGCCAGGTAAAGCTGCCCCGCGGTGGCCAGCTGACCGCCCAGGGAGTGGCAATGTATGGAGGCCTTGGCCAGGCTCAGCTTCTCGGGCACGGTGGCATGGAAAACCTCACCTGGGGAGGGGGCGAGGGTAAGGTGAATTCATTATGTGGTCTGCTAGAGAACACAGGAGGTGGAAAAAGGACAATCTTGCAGGTACCTATTCTTCTTAAATTCTACTGTGAGTTAAAAAGAGAACCAGGCAATGAAATGGCATTTTAAAGAATCAGGCAATATAGCACCAACTCCATTACAGCTTTAAAACCGAGGCCGATTACAAAGCCTCACAGAACGTTCCAGATATTACAGCTAACTGGTGGACAGCTTGGGCAGCCTTGTCAACATATGATGTATGTTGGAAATGACCCCGTTTTCCCAAATGTTCTCTTAAATACACGTGTGGACTCACCTCCCGCATGACTACAAGGTGCTGAGCTTTAAACAGTACTGACCTACTTGAGACAGAAATGGAGATCTGGAGTATGTGGTTTACAGCCGCTCGTGCTCGTGAGCGAACATGAAACCGCTGCTCTTCAGCTGCCCTAAAGACCCGGGTGTCGTGCACAGCTAAATCCTTTCCGAGAAAAGGTACCCTTCAGTTCCTCGGCGTAGCAGTAGACATCAAACAGATCGTCTGGGGCCCTGCTACCGTAATTCCTCACACCAGGTGAGTCCTCTCTGTCTCCATAGCAACCTGGCCTTGGTGACTGAATTGGATACCTGCAGAAAGAAGGCAGAGAAGTGAGGACATTTCTCCGATCTTAGAGTGTGGAAAAAAAAGCTCACACTGTATCACTATATGCATGCCGTGGATTTAGCGCAAGACTGAACAGCTAAAGGCTCATTAAGTTATAAAACCATACAAGTATCAAGGAGTCTCATATCATCTCTAGAACTGATCGGCTGTTTCGTCGAGTGATCTTGCAGATCTAGGTTAGATCTACAAAGGGTAAAGTGAAATGGAGGCTTTTGCGGGGGGGGGGGGGGGGGGGGGCCGCCGGGTGGGGCGCTGCGGGAGGGGGGGCGGGGGGGGGGGGGGGCGAGGGGGGGGGGGGGGGGGAGGAGGGTGGAAGAGAGGGGCGAGGGGAACGAGTAGAG
>JAODKC010000371.1:0-13258 GCA_026777985.1 Mormyrops attenuatus
GAATGCTTTCAGCACCTTGTTGAATCAATGCCACGTAGAATTAAGGCAGTTCTGAAGGCGAAAGGGGGTCAAATACCATAATAGTATGGTGTTCCTAATAATCCTTTAGGTGAGTGTATATACATCAATGTAATTTGACTGTGTGTGTGTAAATGAAAATGTCCTTGGGTGTAGGTGTGTGCACATTCAGAGTTCTTTTCTGTGTGGAAATATAAGCTTATCTGCTGTCCACATGCGAGGGCTTGGTGGTTCAGGCTGATGCTGAAGAAACCATAGGGCAGCTGGCCAGGCTACCATAGGCTTTGTGACCTGCATGCGGAGTCTCCTGGGACAAGCTCGTCATCATGTCTAATTGGAAATCTTCTATCCCGTACAAAAAAATCAATCTATACAAAATGTGTAATGTGTTACATCATAAAAAAACCCTATGAGATATTAGTTCAGTTTTGCTATAGCAAAATTTGGTACAGCAGTATAAAGTGCTTTTTAACGCAAGCATTTTTTAAGAGTTGGACCCTCAAACTCTCAAAAACCTGAACCTTTGTAATTTTTACAAATCATCTGAACAAAGTCAGTCAGAAGATGCTATGGATAGATTCTTCATTGACTCTGGACTGTCAGGATTTGTTGCTCTGCCAAAGCTGGCAGGAATTTGTAGCTGCTGGTAGGTTTCTGAAACCTGCATGTACAGTTGTCAGGGTCTGCCCCAGTGTCTCCTCCCCGTCTGGCCATCCTTTTAGATTCTGTTTCCTTGTTTTACGGTCAGTTTCTTAGTTTCCCTGTTTGATCTCCCAGTTCCTTGACATAATTATTAGTTTCACCTGTTACCTGTTTTCTTGTGCCAGTCCTTGTGTGTTACCTGATTGCTCATTGTCCTGCACCCTCCCAGATTGGTTAATTGTTTCATGTCTCACTCGTCCTGTGTTGTTACCCAGTTTGGTTGTGTATTTAGGTTCCTGCCTTGCTTCATTTCCTCAGTGGGTCATTGTATTTTAGAGGGTATATTTCAGTTGGATTCAGAATGTTAGAAGTTACCCTGTGTTGTGTTATATTTGTACTTTGTTCCCTGCCTGCCTGCTCCTTGTTGCCCTGACCTTTTTGTAGTGAGTCTTTGTTTTTCCTATTTTGCTTTTTGACCCCTCATGGTCCATTTGTTTTTTAGTCTTTCCTAGTTTTCTGTTCTGTTATTAAACTGCTGTTGTGTTCCTGGAGCTGCCAGTGGATTGTCCACCTTCCTTGCTGCCTGACCCATACCATGCACCCGTGATAGAAACCTTTGAGACAATGGCAATGGATGGTGTATGCCCTGTGTTACTTTTGGTTTTGGTGGTGCCTACTGGTAAGGAAGTTCAGGAACCTGCATGTAACTTGTCGAGCCAGCTGAACAGAGGTAGAAATTTCAGGTCCAGAAAGTACAAATCCATACCATTTTGTTTTTGTCATGACCGATCATCCAGCCCTTGCGTGTGCCACGCCCACCTCGTTACCCTCATGTGAATCCCGCTTGTTACCAGCTGTTTCCTGTCTGTTCTAGTCAGTCCGGTGTATTTAGTCCGCGTTCAAGTCTGTTTCCCCAGGTCTGTCATTGACGTTGTTTGCTGTGTGCTCCCCTTTCTGTCTTTCTACCCTGAATAAATCCAGTTTTTCCCATATTCACGGCTCGATCGCCTGCTTTCCTGCTTGCCCGAACGCAGCCTTAACAGAATGACAGACCTCGCCGAAGACTCACCTCAGCGAGCCGAGAGCCAGTGCATCAGCTTGCTTCACGAGGTCATCTACTGGCTAAACCAGCCCGGAGTCCAGGAAGACCCCGAGGCATTGGAGTTAGGCAGCCGAAGCTACAGAGCGGAGAGCCCAGATGGCCACGCAATCCAGCGGAGAGAATGCAGACCCAACGTCCGTCCTCTCTGAAGAGACCTCATCTCTGACGACAACCCCAAGCTGGAGAAAAAAGAAGAGGAGGAAAGAAAAGAGACTTGCGGCGACGCCAACGCTCTTCCTGAGGGCCTGCTCGCTCTTCCCCGCTTCTCTCTCTTCCCGTGATCGGGGGGAATCCCCGATCACCTCAGACAGCACAGCCGCTTCAGGGATGCAGGTACCCCACACCCGCCTAGCCGCCGCCGAGCAGCAGCTGCTACCGGCTTCTCCCTTCAGGGAAGCATGCCGGCCCTTTAAAGGGGCCAGGGCAGTATGGGATGCTATCCCACGGGTCCCTAGGGTTTTTAAAGGGGCAGCGCCTGCCCTCGAGGTTCCGATCCTGGCGACCCTTATTGATGTTCCCGACCCAGAGTCTGAATCGCCTGTCCCAGACCTGCCTGTTCCCATGCTGCCAGGCCCGCTAGTCCCAGTGACCAGGGCACCACCCGAGGTCGCTGCACCTGCTGTGTAGCCGCCCTGCTGGGCTCCAGTCCCAGCCGCTGTGTCACCACCCAGCTGGGTCCCAGTCCCGGCAGCGGATGCAGTGCATTCTGGGGTACCCCTGCAATCACCGCCACCACCTGCGGCCACACCCAAGGTCCAGGCTTCGCCTCCATCTCCGTTGGAGGCCCCTGCTGTGCCGCACGTTGTGGCTGCGCCCTCGGAGGCCCCTGCTGTGCTGCCACTCAGCTGGGTCCCAGTAATGGCAACGGACGCACCACCCTCCGAGGTATCCCTGCAGGACACGCCCGCAGCCCTGTCACCGGAGGGACCCCCTCCGTCTCGCCTCCACTGCCTTGTCATCCGCCCGTGGGGCCCCTGATGGCACTTCCTCGGCCCTCCTCATCGACCGCTCCAGCATGTCGGCGGACGACGCCTTTGCCAGCATTGGCCTCGCGGTCTCCTGCTTCAGCCGCTCCTACTTCCTTGCCGGCGTGGCCGTCCCCTCCGGTCGCCTCCTCAACTCCTCCCCCTGTCCCTTGGCTGGTCTACTTCCCTCCCTCAGGGTTCCCCTCTGCTCCTGCCTCCTTGTTGCCAGGGGTCCCTCCGGCTCCGGCCTTCCGGTTGCCTGCGGCCCCTCTGACTACCGCCTGTTGCCCGTTGAGGCTCCCCAGGGCTGCCCTGTCTCCGCCTCCCTGGTTTTGTCCTCCTTGTTTTGTCCCTTCTGTCTCTGCCCCTCTGTGTCTCCTCCGTTCCCTCCTGGTCCCTTTGTTCCCCCCTGTCCGCGTTTCCCGTCCTCTGTCAGGTCTTGTCGTGGCTTTTGCCCCTGTGTTTTGTGTTTCCGTCCTGTTCCCGGTTTCTCGTTGACGGTTTTGTCTTGTTTTTCAGGTCCTGTTCTCCCGGTCCCGTCTCGTCCGCCTCTTCCCTTGAGGCGTGCTTGGAGTGCACGCCTGTTGGGGGGGGGGGGGGGGTTCTGTCACGATCGATAGTCCAGCCTTGTGTGTGCCACGCCCACCTCGTTACCCTCATTTTATCATAAAAGAACTTGACAGACTTACTCTCTGAACGCCATCTGGTTTTAAGATTTTGAGCTGTAAGGACAAAAATGAAAAACAAAGTTTGTGTCTTCGACAGTCTTCTTTGACGAGGCCACACATATGCACAAATTATAGCTGGTCCATGCACTCACAAGTCTACATCAAGGCGTAATACACATACACACACAAACTATATTTCCAAAAGTATTGAGACACCTGCCTTTACACACGTATGAACTTTAATGACATCCCATTGCTAATACACAGGTTTTAATATGAAGTTGGCCCACCCTTTGCACCTATAACAGCTTCAACTTTTCTGGGAAGGCTGTCCACAAGGTTTAGGAGTATGTTTACGGGAATTTCTTGCAGGAGAGCATTTGTGAGGACAGGCAGTGATGTTGGATGAGAAGGTCTGGCTCGCAGTCTCCACTCTAATTCATTCCAAAGGTGTTCTATTGGGTTGAGGGCAGGGCTCCATGTAGGACAATCAAGTTGCTCCACACCAGACTCGCTCATCCATGTCCTTATGGACCTTGCTTTGTGCACTGGTGCACAGTCATATTCAAACAGGAAGGGACCATCCTCAAACTGTTCCTACAAAGTTGGGAGCATGAAATTGTCTCAACTTGCAGACGGCCTCTTCAGCCTGTCCAGATACGCGATGAACCGACAGACTAACGTGTTGTGTTGAGTCTTTCTTGGTTCTACGCTTTCCCGCTGTCCACCTCCGTCTCCCCAATTTGCTATGTTGACGGCCATTACCCTCGCCAAAGGGCATGAGCCGAAAGAGGGTGAAACCACATCCCACCCGTGTCCCGCGTCATGCGGAGCCACTATCTCAGGCAGGGATCCTCACCCTCTTTGCATAGTGTGCATGGGCACTAGTCATGCTCAGGCATCGCTAGTGGACCTGCAGACTTGCGTCCACTGTACCTCGATGCCGGAGAAAGTCCAGGAGCGGAGGCTGAGAGTGGCCATGGCTAACAAACAGGCCCTGGGCCTGTCTAAAGCCACTCCCCAGGGCACTATTACCCATCTCGCGCGAGCTACTACAAGCTAGGTGGATATGATGGAGACTGAATCCCTGGACTTGCCTCCTCTGTTTGAGGGCTTGCACTCCCTAGAGGCTGGAGAACCAGGTGATGAGGATGCAGAGGGCGAGGCCAACTCTGACCTCCTTGATATGGGTGATATAGAGGAAGAGTAGGAGGATGACTCCACCTTCCCTGCCTATCAGTCCCGACCCTCTAGCACGACAGATGCAGGTTCCCAGGCAGACTGTAACCTGTATGAGGTCTGCAAGCGGGCAGCAGTTAAGCTGGATATACCCTGGCCTTCAGCTCAGGATGCCGGAGGGGCAGAGAGGGACCTGTACAATGGGAAAAGGCTCCCACCTGTGCAGCCCCCAGCACGTCAACTCCTTCCTGCAGTTCTGGCCTGCATGAAGCAGATGAGTCGCTACTGGTCCACCTCTTTTAAGAGCAAGCTTGCCACCAAGGGCTACTCTAAGCTGGAAATCCAGGGGATGGAGGAGCTGGGGCTGGCCAAACCCACAGCAGTGGAGCCTTCAGTGGCCTACCTCCTCCACCCAAACTGCCACGCTATCTTTGCTTCATCCCACATTTCTCTGCCCAGTAAGATGGACCACGTGACTGTGTCCACCTTCCAGAGGATCTACACACATGCTGCACAGTTAGTAAGTTCTCTGAATGTAGTTACATTATTATCTGCATATCAGGTGGAGATTTTGGAGGAGATGGGCCAGCAGCTGGACTCGGGGGTGCCAAACCCGGTCCTTTGGGATGAGATTTGTGTGGTGAATGACCTTCTGCCGCACTCCTCCCGTTGCGCAGTACAAGGCTGTGGCCGGGTGATGGGCTTAGCTGTGTCAGTTGAGAGTGCCCTCTGGTTGAACCGGTCTGCCTTGGGGGATGCCCAGAAGGCGGAGGTCATGGATGCAGCATATGACCCCACCAAAGGTCTTTCTGGCCCAGCCCTGGATAAAATGAGGGAAACCAGCTCCCTCAAGAAGCAGGAGGCTCAGGCTTTTAACCTCTGTCTATCTCGCAAACACCCACCTCTCCCCCGTCAGGCTGCCAGATCCAGCTTTGCAGCAGCGGTGGTGATAGGAAGGCAGGCTGGTTTGTGACGATCGATCTGTCAGATGCCTATTTTCACATAGACATTTATCCCGCACACAGGAAGTTCCTCAGGTTCGCATACCGAGGCACAGCCTACGAGTATCAGTCGATCCCATTCGGATTGTTGCTAGCTCCGAGGGTGTTCAGCAAGTGTGTGGAGGTGGCTCTGGCGCCATTGAGAGACAACGGCATCAGGATATTGTCCTACATACACGACTATTTAATATGCTCCCATTCAAAGGAGCAAGTAATCACAGATTCCGAAATAGTTTTCACTCATTTCAGGGATCTGGGTTTCAAGATCAATATAGAAAAGAGTCTGACCTCTTCGCAGCTTACGGAATATTTGGGTCTCCGAGTAGACTCCCTCTCGTATCGGGTTACATTAGCAGAGAGGAGGATAGTGTCTTTTATGCAATGTCTCGCCCGCTTTCAGTTAGGGAAAGTGGTTTCGTACAGACTCTGCCTGCGTCTGCTGGGGCTAATGGCGTCAGTGATATCTGTGGTGCATCTAGGTCTCCTAATGCTGAGGGACTTTCAGCGCTGGGTGGTGTAATTAGGTCTTTGCCCTCGCCGTCATCTTAGCCGGCCGGCAAAGGTGACATCGGTGTGTGTGAAGGCGCTTCGCCAGTGGTGTACCAGGGGAGCTCTCGAGTCGGGCATCCCTTTAGGGGGGTGTCCTAGAGAGTTATACTGACAACAGATGCGTCCCAGTCAGAGTGGGGTGCAACCATGATGGGCAGGGCTGTGAATGGTGTGTGCCCCCCCCAGATAGGCGCAACGCACATAAACTATTTGGAACTGCTTGCAGTGTTTCTAGCACTCAAACACTTCCTGAGTTTTCTCCAGGGTCAACATGTTCTGGTGAAATCGGACAATTCAACAGTGGTGGCCTACATCAATCATCAGGGCGGCACCTGCTCTCTCCAGCTGCACCAATTAGCCATGAAGCTGATCGTGTGGTGCAGCACCCGGCTCTTGTCTCTCCGTGCGACACATGTGCCGGGTGTCCTGAACAGGGGGGCAGACCTGCTGTCCAGAGGAAACCCCCTCTATGGAGAGTGGTGGCTTGAATTGAAATAATTGTCTCTTTCCAGAATGATGACACAAAATTTGGAAGGGAGTGTGTCATCAAGGGACTCTGCATCTACCTCCATGAGGACCCAGCACACCTATTGAGGGAGTATATGGTAATACACCTCATGTATTGTTGAGCAGAAATTCGGTTGCGTTCTCTGTGGCGTTGAGTGTTGTGCAAAGTTGATTCTGTAATAACCATCTTGTGTAAATGAGGGCTGAGTGATATGGACAAAAAAGTCCTATCTTGATATTTTTTGGCTAAATGGCGATATGTGATATATCTGAATATTCCTATGAAGTGGGGAAAAAATTAAGATGCCACAAAAACACTAACAAAATGAAGGCTTGAGTCCACAAAAAACAAATGTATTATTAACAGGTTTACAGTATCAAAGTGATTTCAATAACAGTGTAATTAGGCTACAGGTTCAAAACGCAATGCAAATGTAAACAAAAACTGGCAGGTCTAAGTGTAATTTCAAATGTATTTGAAATTATATAAAAATGTAGTCTACAACACAGGTATAAAAATGTTGTAATATAAAATAGGCAAATAATGACCTGTCACTTGCATCATTACATTACTGCCGTGCATCATTACATTACAACACGGAGCGACTTTGGGTCGCTCTTGAATGGACCTTCACATCACTGGCTAGTGTCAACTGAAAGCATCACTTTCCATGAGATGATTCTTTAAATTAGGAGTGGAATCCTTTGATTCAGACAGTTTTTACCATCGGCAGTCACAAAGGAAAATGTGTACGCGATGATTTAAAAAAGAACAGGCGTATTAAAATCAATATTTTTGGTTCAAAAGCACTGTATTTGTCATATTATGGCAAAAGTATTCTAAAATATTCTCTTTTTTAAGTAACTATTCTAAACACTGCCTTTTCAAAATGTAAAGTGGACTTAATACAGATACTGTAAATAATTTTTGTATTCTAAATACATATTGCTATTACTAGTATTCTCCTACATCCCAACCCTAGTCAGTAGTTATTTTTTACTACAGTAGGCCTACATTTTTTTTCCTGAGTACTTGACAAATTTTCATGGCTAATGACTACTTATTACAACTTTTAATGTTTATGTAGTTTAAGTTGAAGTTAAGTTGAAGTTTAACTCAGTTCTCAATGACCATTTCGAAAACAGTTTCTTTAATGCAATATTGTGTTTTATACGGTGCTAATAGGTAAGTCGTTAGGCTTGTCTGAGTCTGGATATTCTTGACCGTACATTTCAAAATTGGGAAGAAACACAGCAATTCAGATTGTGACTGTGTGTAACAAAAAAGTTTGTGATTATTTTTTTTTGGGAAGATCACCCACCCCCACGTGACACCATTCCAGACCAATTTTCCAAATAAAATTAATTGTAGACAATTGTTTCCTCCAGACTGCAGACGAAGTTGCCATCCAGGCGGGCATTGAGGATACCACCACTGGAATTTTTACCATCAAGTACAGTTACTCAAGTGAAGTAGAAGATATTGGGATTGTCCTTGAAGGCCATGCAGTGCCCCGGGGGCTACCAAGCATGGCATTTGCGACTGCCATGCTATTTGGTCTTATTTACAACTTGAACCTGGACTACCCCCATGAACTGAGGTATACTTTTGAGGTGATACAAAAACTTATAATGGAGTTGGAAGACAGCAGACTTTCTAAGAGGGCACAGGCTATAAAATTCAAACTCTCTGAGTGGGACGTTTTGATTTTTTTTTTCATGAGTATATGCTTTTTTCATTCAAAGTGTTCATGTAAAATTTTCAGTTTGTGGATTTCAGAAGTGTGCTGAAAGGTCATTGTAGAATAGGGAGTAGATCTGTAATACAAAGAAAAAGAGGAATAGTGTGTGACAGGTAGCTTCTACAACAAGGGTCCTGGAGGGCCGGAGCCCTACACATTTTTGGGTTTCCCCTCATTTTACACACCTGATTCAACTCCTTGCACTCCTTGCGCTTATTACCACAAAGTCTTGCGATGAATCGTTTGTGGTGGAACAAGGAAAGAACTAAGCTACACAGGGTTCCGGCCCCCCAGGACTGGAGTTTGACAACCCTGTTGTAGAAGCTACCTATGTCACACACTATTCCTTTTTTTCTTTGTATTACATATCTACTGCAGGTACTGTGTTCACATTAATCTTTTTTTTAGTGTTTGAAATGCATAGGGTAGGCAACTTTCTTTTTATTCATTTTATTTATACTGATTGAGCCACCTGCAATGTTTTAAAACCGTTTTATGCTTAAAAATAATTGTAATTTTTTTGATACACAACTGATACTGGGGAATTTATTTTGTACTTTTGAGATGCCTGAAAATAAAGGGCCTTTGTTCAATAATTTATATTCTGGTGTGTGTGTGTGTGTGTGTATCATGTGCGAGCATTTGTAGGCATTTAAGCAATTTTGTGTTTATCGATTTTAGATCAGTTAGTCACTATGTACAATACCCATACTACTACATTTTTATACATTAAAATTTAGAATGTTGAGTTATCAAATTCTGATTGAATTTTATACAATAAACATTATCAAGACATGTTGGACCATATATGGCCCTTGCACAAAAATGACATAAATATACTACGTTTCTTGTACATGAAAACTTTGGGTTTAAATTGCATAATAAAATCATGTTTGTCCAATGTAAAATTCTTAAGTATATTCTAATGAAACATTCATGTTGGCAAAACATGATTGTATTGTTTGCAAGATTCATGCTGGCAAAACATGATTTTATTGTGTGCAACCAATGTACATACATAATTTATGTAAATACAACAGAGTGCCAGGGCTTTTTCCACTCGCTCGCTTTACAGCAGAAAATGGCGAGTGTTTGAGGATTGGTGTGGTCTGAGACCAACTGTTCCTTTTCAGTGTTCAGTGTTCCTCTGTTTTCTGCAGGATTTGTTGGAAAAAGGGAAAGCCTTTTACACAATTAAAGTGTATCTGGCTGCGATTTCAGCCTGTCACATGGGTTTTGGTGGGAAGCCGGCTGGACAGCACCCACTGATCTGTCATTTCATGAAGGGTGACCGCCAAAAACTCCCGGTTTCTAAGCCGTCAGTCCCATTGTGGGATCCGTCTATGGTGTTAGATGCCTTGTCTCATCACCCTTTTGAGCCTTTGGACGGGGTGGGATTGAAATATCTCTCTCTTAAGTCAGCGCTGCTTTTAGCTTTGTCCACAGCAAAGCGAGTGAGTGATTTGCAGGCCCTGTCTGTTCGCTCTTCTTGTTTGCAGTTCGGACCGGGACTTACCAAAGTGTGCCTGCATCCTAATTCTGCTTTTGTGCCTAAGGTCATGGACTCAACCTACAGGTGCTCTACAGTGGAGCTGACAGCTTTCCACCCAACTGCTTTTTCCTCTACTGAGGAACAGAATCTAAACACATTGTGCCCAGCTTGGGCCCTACATGTGTATATAAACAGGACAGCAGGCTTCAGGAAGCACGATCAGTTTTTTGTGTCCTGGGCTCCCCCCTGGAGGGGCAAGCCACTGTGCCGCCAGAGGCTTTCTCACTGGATTGTACAGGTTATTTCTTTAGCTTATTCTTGCAGGGGGCTCTCAGCCTCCCAAGGGCTGGAGGGCCCATTCTACCAGCATCATGGCCACATCTTGGGCCTTGTTCAAGGGGGTGTCAGTCCAGGATATTTGTCATGTGGCAAGCTGGGCTACACCACACACGTTTGTGCATTTTTACAGGCTGGATGTCTCAGGGCCTTCCGTGGCACATTCGCTGCTGGAGGCTAATGCTGTAGGACTGGTCTGAGAAATCAGTTTTCTGCGCGTTTTATAGTTTGCAGTCTTGGGAGATTGCGGCGCAATCTGGGAGTGGTCCATATCTCCCATAGTGAAAAACCAAGCGAAGTTAGAAAAAGAACTTTGGGTTACTTGACGTAATCCCTGGTTCTTTGATAACAGAGTGAGATGTTTCACCATCACTTCCCATCTTGCGCAGGCACGGGAAGAAATCCTATTAGAATGAGCTATCAGGGAGGTTGACTGCATTAGTAGGGTAGGGGCGGAGCCTGGTCGCAGGTCGACCAGTCCATCACAGACAGACGTGGTGTCATTGGAGCTTCCGTAGTTGGTCATGCCCAAAGTGATTCCCATAGTGAAACACCTCACTCTGTTATCAAAGAACAGAACATGTGTACATTATGCTCAAGAACGGTTGTGGAATGTATAAAAAACTTGTTGTAGATGTCTGTCTTTTCTATATCTCTTTAGAGGTTGAATATCTGAAAAAAGAACAAAAAAAAAAAGAGAGACAGAACGTTCTGTTATAGCGGTACCTTTCAGTGATTGATAAACGTGTTTGTGATGATTTTTAACAGTCACATGTCTATACAGAAAATGACAGTACTTCACTAATAACATAGATTAAGTAACTCCTATTTAAGTGTTATATTCTCTGTTCACAAGGGTGGCAAATGAGTATTGTTTGTTTACAGTACAGTTCATCGCCATACAACGCGTGGCATCACATGAAATGTACATACAAATTTTAGGCATATGAAAATAATGTACAGTATTACATATTAAAAAATCACATATTTTCGAAATTACTGTATTGTTTTTGACTGTTAGTCTTTTAATGTTAATTGTTTAGTTTTTTTTTGGGGGGGGGGTGTTTTGTGGTTCTTTTCCATGTTTTGGCGTCTTTCAAGCGACCATCCAAGCAACAAGCGTATGCTCAATTGTGTATTGGTCTGCCTTCCGTAAACGTATTATTTGAACGAATTATTTGTATTTGCATTATTTTAAATAGGAAAAATTGGTTCAGGTCACAAACTTTTCGGGTCACAAACTGATTCTTCGAACTAATTAAATTCATTAGTTTTATGTGTCCACTAACTCATATAATAATGTTGAAGAAATGTCATTAAGTTGTTCTTGTTTTGCATTAATGTACCAATATTTTTTTACCAAATATTTTATAATATTGCGCTTATTATTTAATGCTTTGCTGTCATTAAGTGATTTTATATCTTTTACTTTACGTTAATGTTTATTTATTTAAAACCAGCTCAATTCAGTGTAACATGTTATCAGATCATCCCACTTACATGTATCCCACTGTGAAATACTGGTAATGTGTGATCGGGTGCCGGTCTCTGAATCAGAGAAAATACTTCATTCGGGTGGGTGGCGGGTGGATGATTAATGTGTACATGTGGATTCGGATGGAGTCAGAGCCAATCTGCGCATCACTAATGGTGACACAGCTGATCAGGGAGGCTGGGAGAACAAAGGCAATCTGTCAGACTAGGAAAATGCATAAGGCTCAATTCCACACAGGTGGGTGCAGCTGCCTTTGATGGAACATCATGATTTACTAAAAAGAACATAAGAAATTTACAAACGAGAGGAGGCCATTCGGCCCATCAAGCTCGTTTGGGGAATCATGTCCCCAGTAGTCAGAGATCTCATTGTGGATTACTGCAGCAGTGTCAGGGTGAGAGCCTCCTCAGGAGCTGTTATATCAGGCTGGAATAAGGCTGAGATCAGGATCATCACAGGCTGCATTATCTCTGTGATCCTGTTCTCTGTTGCCATGAACATGCTCATAAAATCTGCTGAACCAAAGTACAGAGGGTCTAAAACAGAAACTGGTCCATGGTGCTGAGGAGAAGGAAGGTGGATGACAAATTCCGGTTCAGTATCACGGGTCCTACAATCCCAACCATCACTGGGAATCCTGTTAGGAGGCAAAACATTTGGCAGCATCCTGATGGACACAACAGCCATCGAGTCAGCCTGCACTGAGTTGGATGGCTGGCTGAGATCAGTGGACCGGTCTGGATTACTGGGGTAATTTAAAGTGTGGCTGTACCAGTATGGTATTCTTCCAAGAGTCCTGTGGCCACTCCTGGTTTACCAAGTTCCAATCTCGGCAGTAGAAACCTTGGAGAAGAAAGTCAGCAGCCACCTCTGGAGATGGCTAGGCCTCCCAAGGAGCCTCAGTAGCATGGCTCTCTATGGTCATCAAAACAAACTGTGACTGCCACTCAAGTTCTTGGAGCAGAACTTCAAGGTCACAAGAGCCATAAGATCCACTGATGTCATCCAGGCATAATGGTCAGGATGGGGAGGAAGTGGAGGGCAGAAGAGGCTGTTTTGCATGCTGAGTCAAGGCCATCACTGAAGCTATCAGCTCAGAAGTGGAACGGACTAAACGTTCCTATCCCTCCATTGTGGCAATCAGCTTCATCAGAGCTGGGGAGCAACCAAGATCTGCCACAAGAACCTCAGCAGGTGGCCTGGACCCAGGTGGATAGAGAGAGAAATGTCTCCCTATGGAGGTCAGCTGCATGGACTCTGCAGCCTGATTTTTATGTAAAGCTTTCAGTTGGTTGGGCATTGAAGGTCAGAGGAAGAGAAGAGCTGCAGCACCACCAAAGTGACAGAGAAAGTCTCAAGATGGCTGTGGCTAAAGAGAGAGGAGTCATGGGGGCAGAGGAGCCAGTCAGCCACCTGGACACAAGCTGGGGTCTGATCAGCCCCAGCCGGTTCACCTGGAGGAGGGTGTATGATGTTGAAAGACCTGAAACACCCTGTGATTCCAGGAACATCACTGAGGATGAGAGCAGGAGCATCACTAGATGTATTTGCACAGCAACAGA
>JAODKC010000372.1:0-13247 GCA_026777985.1 Mormyrops attenuatus
CACAGCTGCCCCCCCGCGGGCGGGGCGGGCGGGCCAACAGAACCGCCCCCCACCTCCCATCGTGCCCCCATCCCGCCCCCCCCCCCCAGCCCCCCCCCCCCCCCCCCCCAAAAGGAAATGCGACTATGCTCTCTCTGAGGAGGAGCTTCTGTTTCCGACACCCCCTGACCTGGGGGGGTGGGGGGGTGGAGGAATGGAACGTGATCCCGTTAAACCTGCAGGCTGCCCAAGAGTGGAAGGATCCAGCCCCACCCTCACCCCAACACGGAACCCCTTCATTTGATGTGCCCGACGCCACAGATGACCCCCGACATCTGCCGCCCCCCCACTGCTGAGCAGGAAGATGGTGCCTCTTTCACCCCGTCTGTCCTTACGGCACAGGGACGGACTGTGCGTGCGCCCCAGTGACAGAGATGCCCTGGCGATGTACCAATTTGTCTCCTAGGTAACGAATCGGTGGACTGCAGCGCACAAAGGGCCCGATTCTTCCTGTCGGTAATGAATTCCCAGAGAGGAGGAATGTGCTGAATGGGGCTGACAGTGTGGAGGAGTTCAGGGGGGAGAGGTTACATTACAGCGTCCGCTTGTACTTTGTGTCCATTCACACTGCCGTAATGGCCAATGCCGGGGAGGGCCCAGAGCACAGGGGGTCATGTGTGCGTGTGTGAGGGCGTTACAGCCTGGGGAACACACACTGTCAGTTTGCGGGCATGTGCGTTTCGAGGGGTGTGTGTGTGTGTGTGTGTGTGTGTGTGTGTGTGTGTTGGGGGGGGAGGGGGGTCATGCATATATTACAATGTGGGGACCCACAATGTGATATAAACCTGTTATTCTGACATTGTGGGGACCACCTTTTCAATCCCCACATGGGGAGACTCAGTTTTATAAAAATCTGTGACTGCAATCAAAAAAACTAAAAAAAAAAAAGGTCTTGTATTTTGTTTGGTTACTTATGGTTAAGGTGGTGTATGGTGTGTGTATGTTTTCAGCGCGTGTGTCTATGCACGCCACACCTTCCTGGCCCGGCCACGTTCATTGGCAGGACGAGTGGGGGCTGGATTCAGAGCCCCACTAAGCAGCCGCGAGCGAAAGAAGACTAACGACACTCGTGCAAGAAAGAACAGCAGGCGGACGTGAAGACAAGAGGCTCTCTGCGAGCCAGAGCAGGGCCACGTGGGCGACGGCTGGCAGAAAAGCCACTTCTGTCACAGCCTCGATCTCCCCCCTGGGACCCCCCTCCCTTCTTGTGGCCCTCTCTGGTGGATTTGATGGAAAAATGCAGGCAGCCAATTAGGGAGCCGGCAGAGGCGGCGGCTTGTGTTTTTAATCCACTCCTAATGGTTTTCTTCTTCACGTGCTTTGGGGCGGCGAAAAGTAAACAGCCAGAAAAAAAATAAACAAAAAGTTAATACGAAAACGATTGAAAAACAAAAGTGATCCGACTGTGCGTGGCTGAGATCCAGGCATGCCGACATCATTCACAGGTGCGGCTGATCCCGGGAGAGCGGCTGGCCGGTCATATCCACGCCGGATCATGTTTCCTGAGCTGCCTCCCTAAACTGAAGCCCCAGATAAGGGCATTTACCCCGGCTGGAGATTCGATCGGGGAATCAGACCTTTTATTACCCATCATGCTCTGCTCTGGCCTTGGTCATGATCGATAGCGTCTGTTTGGACAGAAAGCAAACATCCGGCAGCTTTTCTCGCCCTGCTATTACACACACCAGCCATTAAATGGACTGTATGATAAACAACAATTCACAGGCCTTATATTATATATAAGGGACAAATTAGAGAAGCCATCTGGGAAATACTGGCATCCTGTCCAGGGTGTCCTCCTGCCTAGCACCCTACAATTCCTGAGACAGGTTGCAGGCGCACGCGATATGCTTCAGGGCACAGCAGACATTGAAAACCGATGGATGGAGGGAGAGATTATTTGTAAAATCCCCCAAAAAATTGACACTTGACTTCACAGGTGACCTGCGCAGAAGTAAATGACACCCCCCCCCCTTTCAGGAATAACAATCACCAGGGCTGTCCCCACATAGACGTCACCATCAGGCCCCCGAGGTCCAGGACGAAAGTCAGCCCAAGTGACACCGAGCTGGGAGCAGATCAGACTGGAGTTAAGAAACATCCTCATTAGGCTGTAAGGAGGCAGGCGGCTCCCTGCTCTCCGCACAAAAACAGAACAACAGTGATAATTATCTCAACACTCAGACAGATTTTTGGCAGTTTTTAAGGGAACATAACAGTTTTATTTTCCTTACCGATGCCTCCTGTGAACGGAAATTAATGTATGTAAGCAGACACTAAGTGTTTAAAGATACAAACTATTCTGTTATTTTTTCTGGGGTCATTCACTTGATGTCAAGTTTGAGTTGCGTGAGGTCAAGAAGGCGAGACCTCCGATGTCTCCGATGACAGAAAGGGTATTGTGGGGCAACAGAGTGACTTGGAGCAAAAAACTCCACAGCACCCACCCCCAAATGATCAAATTCACCATGGACACCTGGTAGTAACAGTAAAGGAATGAGGCTGGGGCAATGGCATGGGGGGGGGCAGGAGAAACTATGTCAGATCGACATAGTACCCCTTAAAACTTTCCAGAGTGGGCATTCATCTCTATAAGCTAGGAGGGGGGTTGGGAGGTGTTCTATTTTAAATAAATGACGGTAGAAGATGTTGTGCTGGGAGTCTACAGCTTAAGATCGTAAAATTAATTGGTGCGTCAACCTGGTCTTTTTTTAGGACGTAACCCAGATTTTTGTAATTACTTGAACATTCTACTCACCCAGCAACCTGTCCACCCCCCCCCCCCCAACCCACAGGAGGAGCTGCTTGATGGCAGCTGGAAACAGCCACATTCCAGCACCCACCCCAAGCCGCAACACCTAAACTACTCACCCGGAAACAGAGGTTCGAAAAGCCCGCTGCATCGGCCCCGGGGCCAAAGCTGTACGGAGTGCAGAGAGCCACACTGGGCAAATTGTATGTTTTTTTTCCCCTTACTGTACTCATTTGTGGTTTGAGAAAACCACTGTAGGAAACCAAAAAACCGAAATCCCCCCTCCCTCCCAAAAGAAAAATAAGGTTAAGACCACATGGACTCACAAACCCAGCCATCTTATGCCTGAGACGCAGGGGCAATTCTTATAATAATGACACTTTATTCACCTTTGTACAGGCACAATTACACAGGAATGCTGTATCAGTCACATGTCCCACCTTCCTGTCCAATGAGAGTAAAGCTTGGGGTCGGGCCATTTGTCCAGCACCCCTGAGGTTTTTCAGGTTAAGGGCCTTACTTAAGTTCCCAACTGTGACAGGATTACGCTGCCAGCCTTGGGATTCGAGCCAGAGACTTTTTGGACACGGGCAGAGTGCACAGAGCCACACGCCGTCCCCAATCCAGCCAGAAGCAGCAGAATTAGACCAAGCTATTGATGTGTCCAAGCACACTTGTATGGTTTAGTCCAGAAAAGTAGGAGCACGCAAGAGCATTCCAGAGCCACTGATAACATGTGGGCTCTATAACCGTCCAAAATTTCCCAATATTCCAAGTGGGCTCATGATTCCACTATGCACCTGGAGGGTGTACGTTCCAGGCCCAGACTGGCCATCTGAAAAACTGGGCATTTTCCCCTGTGGGTCAATGGGGAAACTGTATAGTGTATACAGTTGTATTGTGGATATGCATGTCTGATGGGCTTATCTGGGCTAAAGTCCAGTGCTGATTTTGAATCCCAGTCCAGGACTGCTCCAAGGTCTTGACAAGCTGACCAGCGAGTCCTTTATGGGTGTAAACGCCACATTGTGTTTCCTTTCACACCGCGCCACCCCAAATCAGGACTGAATCGGGAACAATCCCATCGTGTCTGCTGAGACCCGGACGACACGCACTACCGGAGAAAGGACAGGATCAGAAGAGAGGACTAGGGGCCGCTGCGGGTGCCCCCACCCCTGGACAGGTCAACAGTGCCCTCCAGCCCTCAACTGCCACACAGGAAGTGGTCACAGACCCCTAGAAGCCAGCCGACGAAGCACGGACACCAAACTGCATATTTCCATTCCATTCACATTTACATGTATCTATACTCAACAGAGAGGGTGGTAACAATGGGTCATGGGGCATCACAGTTAACCAACCGATTCATTTTTGCCAAGGCAGTGATTTTGTGTGTGTGTTTGTGGGTGTGGGTGTGTGCGTGTGTGTGTGCGCATGTGTACACGCATGTATCTGTGAGAAACTGACCAGCGCAGTCTGCGAGTCGCTGCGATTCCACACGTCTGTTTACCTTAGTCCTTCCTCATCCAGCCTGATATATAAACTTTTCAGACAACTTCCCCATAATAATCCCTTTATTGCACAGTTTCACTTTAAACTTGCGGCACAAGTGGGGGGGGGAATCCACGCTCATCCTCTGTCGTTCACTGTGACACGGCAGAAAAAAAAAAAAAACACCCGAATGAATACATGAAAATAAATTAATAAATGCAGAGTGAGATGAATTTCACTCCCTTACCCCCCCACAATAAGCCCGTAAATGTCAGCACCGCTGCATCCATGACGAATGATGTGCGACTCGCTAAAATTTACATACATATTAACAAGCAGCTTAAACCCTACCCTTCCCTTTCTAAGCCCCCACTCTGTCTCCTCAGAGTGCGGCACGGTGGATCCTTCCAGAAGCAAGCCGTTCTTAGCTTCAGAGGAATGCCATCAGCCTCACCAAATCCGCAGCAGGGGGCGGGGGGCGGGGGGGTCAGAAACCTTGCGATATGCCAAAAACTTCTGCCAAACAGCCCTGCTAAGCAATATGACTGAGATGTCATTGCTATGCTTGTTTGTTAATGTTATATATTCAGAAGATAGACAATAAGCAGATTAGTAGAGAATACAAAGGACAGGACTAAGCATCCTGAATGTAAACGTCATCAAAACAGAGTAATTAGCGAGGTAACACGGCGGGATCACCCCACGAGGCACGCAAGTCGAGACACGTCGCCTGGCGCTAGATCCGTGACGTCACTCCCCCAGCGCACACTTCTGGGCATTCGGCGTGGCCTTGTTCTGGTGAGCCGCAGATCACAAAGCTGTCCGAGTTCTTTAGAACGGCACAATTAACGCGCAGCCCCCACCCCCACCCCCGGAATGGACCTCTGCATCCTCCCTCCCCCTCTTGTATCATTAAGTGAGAGAACGGTGGACGTGTATTCCTAACACAACCCAAAGGACACTGCATAGACTGTAGAGTGCCGCCCTGTAGGACAAGGTGGGCACACGTCAAAATGAAAAAGAGTGAGAGTAAAAAACAGAAAAATTAATCATGCCTTTGTTTCTGAACACAAAGGCGGGGGTACGGGGGGGTCATGCGGTGAGGAGCACAGAAGCGTGACGCTAAGGGAGGGAGTAATATTACTGTCCCATTTAATAAAAGGCATCCCTCCGGGCCCAGGTCCAGCCCAGATACCCCACATGCTTAGTAATCTTTTAATTATTAATCCACACAATGCTCTGCTTGTACTGCCCTACTTCACTCTCCCATCATGCCTCACTGACTCTTCTGGTCGTACTTAACTGCAGTGAGGGGAGGGGGCTCTGGGTTTCACCTCTGCCTCCATAAAAACCGGGTCACATCACCTACCGCTGTCACGTATGGATATATAGGATTATGTTCCTCCTCAAACTCTATATGCTCTCGTTAGTATTGTTGTAGATTTCGAGCACCCCCCCCAAAAAGCTTCAGGAAAAGCCTGGTAGACTGCATCCATCCAGGATGAGTGGGGGGGGTCACCTGCGCTTCACACATTACCTCATTTCAAAGGGCTAATTTCACATTTAAGATCAAATTAAATGGCTAATTTAAGCTGGCGCTGGCTGATTAATGCTACCTGTTAATCGCATTCAGACATCGTTTATATGTATTCGGAAGCTTTTTACAGATAAGAGACATTCCGGATTTATTCCCTGGGCTGAATTCTGGAACTCCGTGCTATATTCTCGCAATCTAACAGCTATGGTATGTAGTTTTTTGTGCGTGTGGCTGTATGCATGTTTGGTATGTTTTCAGTGCGTGAATGAGCCATAATCACAGCAATGGAGCTATGGAATGTCAGAAATGACACTTGTATGTTAGCCAGGGAGGGGGACGCATGGTGACCACATGCACCGCATGCACCGTGTGTTAGCAGCGAGCAGGAGAGGGTGCAGGGCACTAGGGGGCTGGTGCTCCCAGCGCGACACGTAGGTGGAAAGCCGTCTGCCACAACGCGGGAGTCTACCCATGGTGGGTTAGCAATTAGCGGTTAGCATGGCGCTGGCGAAAAGCGTTTCTGCCATGACGCCTTAGCGGTGAGCGTGGGAGGGGACACGCGGCATGCTCCGCGGAGGCGGCCGCCATCCACAGCCAGCGATGGCCTCTAGGGCCCTTCAAGCGCTCCGCGCTCCTGGGGAAACCGGCAATTTCCGGCACTCGCGACGCGGCCCCCGAAACGGCGGGTCAGCCAGGAGGACGGTTACGTAAAGCCATCCAGCCCATGAGAGGCTGGATTAATGAGGACAAGGATCTGAAGTGAAGCTGGGGGCCGCCTGTCCACACGTCCCCCCCCTCCCCCCGGTGACACTGCCATGGGGCCAATCACAGGGACACAACACTAATCCAACCTCACAAGCCTGCAGTCCAATCTACCGGAGAACCATTTGCAGGATCAAGCCAAACAGAGCAAGAAAAACTTTCCAACTAACTATTCTAACTATTTGTTGACAGCTCTCAGAGTAAGATTAGTTAATTAAGGGGAGGACTCGCTGACTCCCTGCTCACCCATGTTTCCCTTGTCTAATGAAAACCAGAGGGACAGAGAGCACAATTTACAACACAGGTATCCTGGCAACACCGGGACAAACGCTGCTATATAAACCCATTGGCTGGGCCTCAAGCCCTGAGCTGTCAGCAAGGTTGGGGTATGGGACTCACCCCCCCCCAGAGACACCCACTTTCTGGAACGCGTGTGAGCTGATGACATACAAACAGCCCCTCCCCTGAGACTGACATAGACCCAGGATCTATGCGCAGATCACACACAACGCACATACAGAAATACAAAGGCACACAAGCACGTGTGATATGATGGATTGCTGGTAATCAGTGTCCGAACGCAGTGTGTTATCCCCCAGAGAGGATTAACCCCGTGATCCGGAGAACTCTCACTCGTTCACACACGTCGGGATGACCAGGAAGTCACGTCGCCCTGAGCCCAATCACAGTGGAGCGGAGCATGACCCACAGGTCACGGTGCAAAGGCGAATCCCATGGGGGGGTGAAGAGGGTCAGGGGGCTGGATGGAGCACACCTGAGGGATTAATGAGGTCACAGACCTTGAAAAACCAGCCCCCAACCCCACCAAATGCCCGGGCCACTGAAGTTTAACGATAATGCAGCTGGTCAAAGGACCATTTAACAATAAATACCGGCAAACCAACAGGTTTGTTAAATGACTAAAATGACTTTCTGTTGTAGGAGCAGCGTGGCGGTTAGAAGTGTCACCTTACGCCTCGGGACCCGGGTTCGAGTCTCCACCATGGCTCTGTGTGTGGAGTTTGCATGTTCTCCCCGAATCGCTGTGGGGTTTTTTGCAGATGCTCCGGTTTCTCCCAACAGTCCCAAAACATGCCCAGGCTAATTGGAATTACAAATTGCCCATAGGAGCGCATGTGTGTGAGTGTGCCCTGCGATGGGTTGGCGCCCCATCCTGGGTTGTTCCCTGCCTTGCGCCTGTAGCCTCCCGGATGGGCTCCGAACCCCACGCGACCCTTAACAGGATAAGCGGTTACAGAAAATGGATGGAAAGATGGACCTTTTGTAAAACATTTAACCGCAATGTGAATGGACAGTCAGGGAAATCTAATCAGTCACATCTCACGACAGCCACCATCCCAGAAGCAGCATAATGGCAGCATCGCCGTGACGATGCTGGATAGTCACAGGGCTGCATTTTGTTGATCAGCCGCAGAGATCGTCTAAAGGCAAGTCACATGACCATCCAAGCCTGAGCAGAACCCTTTCAATCCTGGGCGGGGGGGGATTATGGACCCTAAACCACTTACCACTCAGGTCAAAGTGGCTCTGAAGTTCTTTATTGATAAAGTGGAGTTTTTACGATACATTCCAGACCTCAGTAACTACGGCAACAGACAGATTAAGTCAGAAGGGAGGGAATAAAGGTGAGAAATACCCCCCCCAACCCCCAACTAAAAAAAAAAAAAATATACTGAGCCTGGAGGGGCAAAGACCTGTTTGAGGGAAGTGAAACTCCCCATGGCCCGTGACGTTCTCAACGCCTTTGCTTGTTGTTCCATCTCCCACCGAGGGTAAAACCCTCCCACCCTCACCCTCAACAAGCATCAGTAACGATGAAACAGCAGCTGCGTGTTCCTCGGTGCCTCGTAGCTGCCACACCGCTCCGAGCCGCGCTCCACTCCACGATGGGGAGAAGGCCCCCTCCGCTTATTAAGCCATCTCACGCGGCACGGCGTACGCCTGTCATAGCTTATGTGCGGAGAAAAGGAACACAGACATAAATTTTAACCACTTCCACACTCACTTTCTCCGGTGGGCCCAAGTCGCTTTGGGAGTATGAACATTTATCTGCTTAATGAGTTTTTTTTTGTTCCTTTACAGGGCATGTTTGACTGTGGGGGGGGGGTGTTTTGGGGGTGGGAAATGGTCTCGTTTGACGTGAGCATCCCAGGAGACAGAAAACCATTCTTGTTAGAATATCACGAAGGGCATCCAGTCATCCTTCCCTCTTTCCTCCATCCTGTCATCCTCTTTTCTCTCCTCCATCTAGTCCCCATCAAGTCCTCTTCCTCCATCCTGTCCTCATCATTCTGTCTCTCCTCCATCCTGCCCTCATCCTTATTTCCAGTTCTCTTCATGCTGTCCTCTATCCTGTCTCCCTCGTTTTGATCTCCAGTCCTCCTCCTTATGTCCTCCATCCTGTCCTCATCCTTCTCTCCATCTTGCCCTCACCCAGCCCTCACTGTTTTCACCTCGACCCCTCCCTCATCCTATCTCATTCCATACCCTCTCATGTTGCCCTCATTCTACTCTATCCTGTCCCCATTAGTTTCTTCTCCATCCCGCCTTCACCCCTTCCTCCTCAATGGCGGGTGAGGCTGGGCTCAGGGCTGGTAACACACGGGAGGCGGCTTCTTGGCCGCTGCCCACGCGCTTCTCCGGATTAATCAGCTGCACTTATTACCAGCATCCTCGCTCTCACTGGAAATCGAAGCGTTTTCTCGCCGCGGTTGGGGAAGCGAATGTTTACTCTCCCCCTCGAAAACGGAAGGCGCAGAGCCCCTGTCACGCGTCACCAAATGAGGCTCCGCTTTTCCTCCTCCTCCCCCCCGCCTTCCTGCGACCCTGCCCTCATTCCCAGAATCCGAACGCTGAGTCAAAGGTCGAGTGGAAATCCGGGTAATTTCACCTGGGCCGCTCTGCTTCTCCCTGACGGATCTCGTTTTTGAGGGAGAAGCTGGCGACAGAGCACACCGGCACCGGCTGGATTTAATGGGGAGATAAGGCTGGCGATCCAAAAGCCAGTTAATGGGACTCTGCTGGTTTTATCCAAAATTCCCACTCATGTACACAAGCTGTCTTTGCTACCTCGTAAACTACGGAGTCCGTTGGGTTTGGGATGAGGGGGGTGGTCACCATTTGACAATCCCCAAGCCCCAGCTCATTAAAAACCCTGCACTGAAATAAGACCCCGAAGATCCTTGCTCAGTCCCCTCCCAAATCCAGCTGTACATCATTAAATAGACCCCACACTCTCCCTTTGGGGGGTGTATCCTTAGACTGTGTCCACGTAACGCACCCCCCTGCCTCCCCTGGGAATCAGCACGGTACGCCATGTCGAAGCTTTCCCCCAAAACTATGACGTCAGCCTTTCTTTGTTCCCCGCCCAGTAACACTACGCCCTTCTTGGAAAAGCGATGCGGGCCGGTGAGACACGGCCCCTCCAGTCGCTCATAGAAGACCCCAGGAAACACAGCCACATTGCGAGACCAGAAGTAGCGGTAAAGACAGACCAGAACTGTCTTTACACAGCCGTGTTTCTCCTCACAGGGAGGCAATGTCCTCCAGCAGCCTCATAAGCGTAATCATTTCCATTTGAAAGGTCTCCGGAATCTCTCACCCCCACCTGGAAGCAGTGGTGGTGGTGCGGTGGTGGGGGGGGGGGCGCCGGCGTTGGCACGCGGACCGAGGGCGGGTTGGCGGGGGCGGGGGGACCCGGGGGGGTGGGCGGGGGGGCGAGGGCGGCCCCCGGGGCCAAGCCCGTCGGTGCCTCCCAGTTCTCCTCACACCATCTCTCTTTCTCCACCTCCATCCCTCTCTATTTTTGTGCCCTATGCATCCTCTCTCCTTTCACGCTCTCCCTCTATCGTCTGCCACCCGATTTCACCCCGGAAGATTATCATTCCGCCTGGGGAGGGGGGAGTCCTGAAGATTCAAGGGCTGTTAGAGTGCGGCATGGGGGGGGGGGTAAAGGAATTCAAGAGTAAGAGGCTTTGGTTCCGCCGACTGACACTAATTGGGGATTGGCTGAATCGCACGCTCGTCACCTGGCTTCTGGGCACAATGCACAGCGATTGGTCCCAGGCAGAAACGGTCCCACTGAGGCGGTGAGGGTAAACCGGGCAAATTCTTCTAGCCTTTCATCTCCACCTCTCCTCCTCAGAATCCGCCTCTGTCTCACAATCGATCTCCCCACTGTCGCTCGATGCAGGTCGCAACCAAAACAGCACCGGTGGACAGATCCTGGTCGGACCTGTCACACGCCTCGTCACCCTCCGACAGAGATTTCTCGCTTTCCCCCTCCCTCTCCAGGCTGGGACTCATCGGCAGCTCTGACACACTTAAATAGGTGTTAATTGTGTCCTCCCTCCCAGTAGCACCCCTCACTCCTTCCTTTCAAGCTGAAAAATCCAAAAAAAAAAAAAAAACAAGGAAGCTGAAAGTGACACACTTTCACATCCCTTACTGCCACGCACTGTCCGCCATTATGGCTGCCCTCCGGCCCCCGGCCCCTCTCTCAGTCCTGGCATGCAAAGACCTGCAAAAATACTTCCGTTTAAACTTTAAAACTTCAGAAATTCCGTACATGCAGGTGCAGGTTCAGGCCCAACTTTAATGCCAAACTGCATCCAGGTTTAGAAAGATTCACTCCAAAGGTCAGGAGGCCACAAGAAATTAAAAAAAGTAACGAACTGAATTTCTAAATATAAATAAAAGCCCTTTTAGGGCCGAGCAACAGATGCATCTGTTGACAAAAGCCGTTTTTAGCAGGGCAGCTGGAGGAGCGTACGGGCAGATTAGAGCGTGTGTAATCCCACGGAACCGCAGCACGTCGACGGACGCTTATCATCTCATCCCGACAATTAGGGAGATCAGAGGGGCCCACCTCCACCTCGCCCGCACACCTGCAGTCCCACGCTGGTGGCAGCAGCGAGCACGTCCATTAGCAGGGTTAATTAAATGGGATTAATTAGCTTCTGGGTCCAAGGCTCTGCTGGATTCAGTGTTTTAACCTCTCATTCCTGTACCCGCAACTGGCGACGCCGTTACACAGTAGGGGGCGGCATTCCAGCAAACGCCGCTTCGGAGGCGTCGCTGTGATTCTGCGACACCCTCTGGTCGGCTAAGCGGTCCCCAATTTGCTGCCTAATTACCCCCGGAGGGGCTCATGGCGGATTCTCCATTCTGTCCCGATCGTTCCAGGAGATAAAAGACAGCCTCCCATTTACGACACACCGATAGTTCAAAAGTGCGTTATTGCGATGCGTTGTACAGCTCCACGGCGACCCTGCTGTAATTAATTAATGAGCCATTCTGCCATAGCGGCAGGCTCGAGGTTCGGTTAGCTGCCGTGTGGACGACGCAGGTCTTCGGGGGGTGTTACTGAGCAGATTTTCTATTTCTGGGTCTCGCTTGCCTCCCTGGTCCAGCATCCCCATTTCGCCTGCCTGAGACAGCACCAGCCCAGCAAGACCGCAGGCTCCGAACCTCCCGACGTGAACAGCCCGGCCCCGGGTGCGAGATAGGCTTCAAAGCGACCCAACAAAACGCATCCTGTCCCAGCTGATTCTGTCCAGACAAGAAAAGGGTAGAGGATCCCAGCGACAAAGAAAACGACAGATAAACAAGTGACAGGTTTGGGATAAAAGGGTAGATCACGATTTAACATGCAAGCGCCCGGAGCGAAATTCTAACGGCTAACAGAATCACCCTCGGACAACATGAATATGAGGATGGTGACGTCAGTAACAGTGAATCCATCATTCTGAGGCACAATGGTGATAACATCTGATTATTACAGACGGCGGACTGATTAGTCCGACAGACATGCAGTATGGTGTGCGGTCGTCAGCTGCCTTAAATGACATCAAATCTAGTGAAGCATTTTAGAAAAGAAAAAAAAAAAAGTGACAGAATGCCTTGATGTCTCATCCGATAGGAACCACAGGGGATGTGAAGGAATTTCAATGCAGTAACGACATTTAACTGCTGAATAATTAACTGCCACACAAGCCGCCGCCGTTACTCATAACAACGCCACTAATAAAACCCCGAGATCCTGTCTTTCAGTTCATAGAGGAAATTATACACAGAAGCAGAAGTCCTCTGAAGTGAGATTAACAAAAATCACGAATGGATCTGGGTTAATTCTGCTTGATTTCACAGCTATTGAAATGAAATAAGAGAGTCACCCAAAAGGCTTTTCTTAAAAAGAACAGTAATGTACTATCTGCCTGGCTGGTACGGCACTTCGGACAAAAGTATCTGCTAAGTAAATAAAATATAATTAACAAACACCCAGAAATAGACTGGAGGGGCTCCGATTCTGCTGTTGGGGGGAGGGGGGGGGGGTTTGGTGTCGCTCGTCGGGGTTGAGGGAGCGGGAAAGTGGAGCGGGGCGATCGAGGGGCATGGAGACGCCTCATAGGTGTGCGGATTAATTTCTTATTAAGGACGGAGTCGTGTGGTACGCCGGGGAGAAGCTGCAGCTGAAATCGGGGCAAGTAAGACGGTGATCTGGAAAGTACAGGGGGCTCGGAGAGTGTGGGACCGTCGGGGAATGGGCAAAGCTGCTCATTCATTATCATCGCCCTGGGGGGGGGGGGGGGGGGGGGGGGGGGGGGGGGGGGGGGGGGGGGGGGGGGGGGGGGGGGGGGGGGGGGG
>JAODKC010000373.1:0-13221 GCA_026777985.1 Mormyrops attenuatus
TGCACCAGCCATCACCCCCAGCCAGGACGCGTCAGGACGGCGTTTCATTGTAAAAACAGGCAGCACCAGTCTGTCATGTCAACTGCACATGCGCCACATGGTGACTAACTTTCATTTGTTTATTTTCTTATCAATATTGTTCACACTATTTTTGCATTTTATATCTTGGTTATTGGCCTGCATGTTTCTATCTGCACATTATGTATCCTGCTGCTATATTTGATATTATGCTATTTTAGACAGCACTCTGGAAAGGACACATTTTTATTGGAGCTGGGAAATTTATCGTGTCAACGCGTAGCATTAATTTTAAAGTCATAATGTGTCAACCTTTCCATATTACAATCAGGAAAAAACCTCATAAATATTTTCGGTTTTATTTGGTTCCCTTGGCCGGCAAACTGAGAAAGAAGAAGCGCAAGATCACCGTGAGATATTAAGTGAGAGGCTGCTGTAAACAGGCTTTTGGCGGCTTCCAAACCACACTGTACATATATTTTATGCATTTATAAGTTATTTTTGTGTGTTGTCTCCGGATTTCGCAAAACTCCCAGAAAATTCCCATTTAATTTTTTATGCTGACCCCGTGATATACCGATACCGCGATCGGGAAAATCACGACGCAGACAGGTTGACTGTATTATTTCTTTGATCGCGTCAACGCATGCAGTATTTTGTTTCCCAAATGTGAAAACAGTGAGCATAGATTTTAATAATGACCTATTGCTAATATTGCTTTCTGGTTGTAAACAACGTGACAGTTTAGGTCGTGATGCTGCACAGAATCCCAGAATTCAGAGCTAAAATGAAACATTCAGTTACCGTCTCACGGTGAAGTTAAGTTACCTTGTTTAATTATTTTGTTTTAAAAATGACCATGCAAAGGATAAAAAAGAAATACCGTCATACTGTCAGCACGTGTGCACTCCATGACCGACAATATAAAGATAAACTAACTCTTAACAAAACCAAACTTGCACAATGGTTTAGCTAAATATTTGACTGCAAATAAAATAGCGCAAACAATAATCTAATGACAAGAAAGAGGGTGTGATGTAGAAACATTAGCCTGTGTGGCCTCGGACATCACATACATGTATATACGCCATTAATCGCCAAGGTGCGTGATTGAAAAAATCAATAGTTAACATCCCTACACTTAATGCAGTGCCCTCTTTTATTGCCTCCATTCATCTAGCCATTTCGAAATATTGCAATTCAGCTTGTACTTGCTTGTAAGTCGTATTTTTGTTACAAATGAATAATCTGCACATCACAAGTTTAACTAAACCATTAAACAAATGTCAAAATATGGGTCTTTCTCACGGACTGGAAACATTTTCGAAAAAAAAAAACAGCTTGTGTTGTGTTGAGCAATTTACATTATTGATTACATTATTAATAAATGGTAATGTAACAAAACTGATTAACTACACAGGAGGATGATAGTTTAGACAATTGAGTCTGTCTTCAAACTAATTTTGAATCTAAAATTAAAGAAAAATCACAGGTTACCATAATGGGTTGATAATGACCCATGTATATTAATTCTACATTAATTTGTGGATTTTACATTAAAATATTGATTAATATAAGTTTTAATATTAGGTGTCAATCACAGAAAGCTGTGTGTTTAATTAGTATATTTTTTTAATTGATTCCCAGCCCTGATATGTATGTAATTACTGCTATGTTACTCATAATACAATTATTCATTTAAATGGTAGTACAAGTGAAGGTGCTTTTAGGGAAAAGACGATTAAATAGCATACCAGTAGATATCAGGTTGTATTCTTCATCAGAGGTGGCCTTAAATATCCAGCCATCACCCACAGCCCACCAGTACCAGCCTTCATCTGACTTCTGCAGGTTCCTCATGGTCACAATGAAGATCAAGTTTTGGGGATCATCAGTGATGGACACCCTCTCCGTGCCCCATGGGGCATGACTGCATATCTCTGGCCTGGACTTGTCTCTCCCTTTACACCAGTATTTCACACTGTTTTCATACTGCTGACCATAGAAACACGGGATGCTGATGGATCCTCCTGCTGATCCTTTTAAGGTCGTCTGTTTGGAGCTTCTTACAGGGACGACGGCTACAAGAAAAACAGCTTAACCTGTCAGTAATGTGTCACGGTCTTTGGAAAAGAATTTATATAGTAAGACAGACAGATGCCATGTGGCTACTGCTGGTTTCTAGAACCAAGCCTGTCTTCTCACCCTGCTTGTGGATTTTGGTCTGTATTTGGTAAGTGTTGTTTCCTACATTGTTTCTGATGTCTTTCCAGTATTTTGACCTACGACTCTTGGATTTCCACTTTTTTGCCTGTAGGCCAGATTACAATCTATTAAACTCTGAATCTGTATTGGGATCTCAGACCACTTTCGTTACAAGATGATGTCAATTTCATTAGCATGTTATCTTGTCTGTGAAAATAAGGAAGTGTTTCATTTTGAATTACTTAGAACTGTAACTAGAAGAGATATAAATACCCACTTATATGTTCTGAATAACTGCCAGAAGAAGATGCAGGAGAGTATTTCATAGGAATATTGTGTGAAAATATCCATACTAGCCATAGGGATCCTAAAAAAGTGATTTCATAATTGTTTTATTTTTAATACACTAACATTAGTTAGACCAGAACCTCACAGGCAAAATATGGTACATTTACACTCTGATATCAGCTTTGAGTAGTTTACTCAGTTCTGCTCGGTGTCTGAGAGCTTCACTTTCTCACAATAATTTTTTGTTATGCTACTTTCTGAGTAAAAGGTACACATGAGGATAGTAATATATCTAACTCCAATAGATCATTTTCACATCAAAAGGAAGTACTACACTAAAAATAAAGCATTTCCTTTCCTTGTTGTATGATCAGTTAAACATAAAGTGAACAAAATGCCGAACTTTACCTGATAACGGTATAAAAACGATGAAGAGGAGGAAGAGGAGAGGAGCCATGTCTGGGGTGTCGATTGTGGCCTTTAGCTGTATCTGTTTCTATCCGTCTGTAATAAACTGACTGTCTGTCCTCATTCTGAATGTGTCAGTGCATTAAAGAGGGGGGCTGGCAGTGAGGGAAGGACGGAGATCACACACACACACACACACACACACACACACACACACACACACAGCATCAACCAGAAACACCCCGATTTAGCTGGGCGTATTTTCTCAACAGTTTCTGCATCTTTCCTAATGAGTCGCCAACAAGGTTCTGTAGAGAAGCGGCAGACATGTTTGCTGTTATCTCTGCACCTTTAATTAAGACATTAGCCTTAAATGAAACCACATTCCTGCAGAATCACAAATCATCCAGATTTAATTCACTACAGCTAATTAGCTGGTTATGATGAAGCTGTAAATTCAGACAACGGCATTTCATAATCACCTTTAGTTCAGCTAATTACTGTCGACAGCACAGTTTACATTAGGAAGTTGCTGAGGTGTCATTAGAAAAATACTCCTGAAAGAGTTTGTATGTCTCCTTTGATCATTTTAACAATCCACTGGTTTTTATATTTTTCCCCGACAGATTTGCTTGTTGTTCAGTTGAATTGTACAGGTTATAAGTCACATTAAAGGCGAGAAAAGTTTTGAAATTATTCTTTGTGGTCTCAATGTTTTTTACATCAAAACATCCTTGCATTTTAAGAGGGGGTTTTAAGATGTATTAAATCTACTGTAAGTGTGGGCCACCAGCTTCAAAGGAGGGAAAAAAACTGCCATCGTCAGTGGTGATAAAGTGTCAATTTCCTTACGTGGCCTTAAGTGACGTGTCTATAGATACATCTCAGGTCAAGTCAGGTAGGGGAGCATGCGCCGATGACCAATCACACGGTGAGTCCCACAAGGATCATGCCGTCAGGTTAATTGCATTCTGTGTGATTTCTTTTTTGGATCGTCTATTATGTATTTTATTTTTTATGGAGATCACAGTAGCATTATAACTGTGACATACATTTATGTATAAGGACCACATACACTGTGTCTGTTCAGTGTTTGTAGCAAAACACTATAACGTTCTGTATAAATACAATGTATAATGCAAGTGTAACAGTGTTTGATGTTTTTACATTTAATCTTTTGATAGCAACCATAACGTAAAATTATGGTATTATGGAAATGATAGTGGTTATTATAATGACATTGATTAATTTAAGTGATATACCTTATGTGCTCTGCAGTGCGCACGTACTTAACTTTAAATCTGAGCTAGATAAGATTTTAACAACTCTGAGCTATTAGTTCTCCCCAAACAAGCTTGATGGGCCGAATGGCCTCCTCTCGTTTGTAAATTTCTTATGTTCTTATGTTCTTTACTAATTATCGGTCAAAAGAGCGATAAATTTGGGTGAATTATAAAAGGCAAAAGTGGTAAAATGATGAGCTGTTTGGGAGCTGAAAGAGCGGCTCTCCTTGGTGAGCTGGCCCAAATGATCTGGCTCACTAAAAAGAGCCAGAATTCCCAGCAGTAGTTCAACCACAAAAGCCACAGCCGACTCAAAGCCAACAGCAAGGGACACTGATGCAGTAATTTATTTGCCTACTATAAAAAATTTAAGAAGCTTTTACTCCAACATTAAATTGGCCAACTTGATATTTATGTGAATATTAAGACACAGCCTCTGTAACACTCTCAATATAGTGCTGCTAGATTGTTTATGTTATACAAAAGCTTAGGTTACATTAATAAACCCAGCCCCGATCATCATCATTGGTTTTGTGATGTTACTTGCTGCGAGTACCTTGACTGGTATAATGGTGTGAGATAGTCTAAGGACAGCCCTGCTGGTGGCTGATTGTAGGCGTATGGGTGGTGGGCACATTTGTGAGAAAGTCTACGGCTGTTTTGTTGTCCCAGTCTGTCCCTGCTTCTCACTCTCTGTATGGAACATGACCTTACCATTACAAACACACTGCTCCAACAAAGGAACAAATACAAAACATCATGGATGCACCCTCGCTCCAAACACCGGCACTCGATTGATTATATTATAGTGGGACGCAGTGACATCAGAGACGTCCTCATAACCCATGATATGAGAGGCGCAGAATGCTGGACAGATCAATGCATGATTGTGGCCAAATTACACACGAATGTCTGCTCACCTGTCCAATTAGAAAACTCTGGCAAGAAAAGGCTACACTGTGTGTGGCTGAAAAGCACTGGGGCTAAAGATGAGCTTTGGAGGACCTTGGTTGGAAAGCTAAAAGAGATTGAAACATCCTTGTTGATGCAGCAGCCCAAACCATCAGATACAGGCTCAAAAAACATGTGCCCTGGCTTTGACAACATCCCTGCTGAGCTGCAGAAACATGGAGGATTCCTCTGCACTAGGACACTCCACCGATTCATCAGCAGAGTATGGGAGGTGGAGGAGAGTCCCCAGCAGGGCCGGGGCACAAATATCGTCACCATATATAAAATCAAGCATGAAAAGTCTATCTGCGGCAGCAGTAGGGGAATTTCTCTTCTGGCTGTTGCGGGACTGTCCTTTCAAAGATTGTGTTGAAGAGATAACATCACTGAATTAGTGTTACCTCAGTGACAATAGAGATGCACCGATCCAGTATTCGGATCGGTATCGGTACCGATCCAGACCTATTTGACGTATCGGGTATGCGTGACCGATCCACATCCTATACTTATTTATTTTTTGGCAAAATCGCACGACAGCTCTTTCCCATTTTACATGTGTTTTTTTTGTGGCATTCAAATTGAATGTTATAACGCTGACCCCCCTCAGTCTTTTTTGACAGTCAGTGAGTGCAGTGACTTCCGCCTGCTGTGAAGTCATGCTCATACCCTTCGCAGTACGAGGAGCGTAAGATAAGACGTGACGATCTGGGAGTATTTTACGCTTTTAATAGAAACCAGTAGCACAGCGATTTGCAATGGATGATTCGTTAACTTGGGCTGTTTAGCGAACTCGCTGCAGCTTGTGATACAAGAGGGGCTGCCATCGCAACAAAGTGTAACTGAGCTGGCGTCAATGGGAGAAAAATTGTGTTAAAATTTTAAGCATTCGCCACTTGTGTATACTTGCTTTGAAGATATTCATATTGAACTGCAAATGCATCAAAAACGCTTAATACAAGACATACAAATGAGGTGGAACAGTACGTTATGTATGTTTGTAGTAGCCTATTTAAATATTTTTTTGTCATACATTTTTTCCCATCTGTATTTACTAGCTTAAAAAACTAATATATAAAGTATAACAAAGTAAAAAGAGCTCTTGTATCGGAATCTGTATCGGTATCAGCAGTTGTGTATCTGAATCGAATCGGAACTGAAAAAATGTGGATCGGCCCATCCCTAAGTGACAATGTGGATTTATAAAGAGGAGGAGTGTGGTTGATATGATTTTCACTGCCTAGTAGCTTCAAAAATAGCACCATGAACAACATCAGGACCTGTTTATGGTCTTTACTGATCTCTCCAAAAAAATTTTACACTGTGTTCAGGAAACACCTTTGGAAAATATGTGAAAACTTCAGCTGCCCAGCCAAGTTTGTGAACATCATTAGATCATTTAACGATGGGATCATGGCTTGTGCGACCATGGGAGCTCAAGAGTCTGACCCTTTTCCTGTGTGAACATCAGTAATACAGGAATGTGTTCTGGCTCCTGTTCTCTTCTGTATTTAATATGTGTCACCCATCTTCTTCATGAGGAGCTTCAGAACAACAGCGGTGCTGCAGTGAACTTCAGGCTGGATGGAAACTTGTTTAACAACAGGAAGCCACAGGCACCCATCAAGCTGTCTAAACAGCGGGTCCTAGAGATACAGTTTGCTGATGACTGTGCACTTGTGTCTCATTCTCCACAAGACCTTCAGTCCATCCTTGCAGTCCGTGTCAAAACTTAATAAGATGGGCTCATCTGTTAACACCACAAAAACAGAGGTGATCTAGCAGCGGAGCCCTGGAACACGACACTCCTTACAGTGTCTCCTTACAGTCCTAACGTCAATCTGCAGCTGCTCACAATAGCTCTGTTTCTCAAATATCTGGGCAGCATCCTGTCAGAGGACTGCAGTATCGACCATTAAATACAGAACTGGATTAAACGAGCAGCAATCACCTTCGGGAGATTACGGTGACGGGTCTTTCAGAACAAGAACCTCAACCTGAGCCACAAAGAAGCTGTATATGAAGCTGTCTGCAAATCCACTCTCTTCTGTGGCTGTGAAAGCTGAGACACCTACAGTCAGCACATCAGGTGACTCGAGCAGGCTCGTATACGGTGCCTGCAAACACATCCTGGGCCTCACTGAGCATGATTGAGAATCTCATAGCCATATAGTTGCAATTGACAGCTACAGACGTATTGAAGCCACGATCTCTCAACATCAGCTATGCTGGTTTGGCCATGAAATACAGATGCCTCAAAGCCAAATGGCCCACAGAGTGATTTATGAACAATTACCTCATAGCCAATGCTCATCAGGCAGGCAGAAGAAAAGGTTTAAAGACCAGATGAAGGTGTCTCTGAAAAGGTGTGGGATTAGACCTGACAGACTACAGAATGCTGCTGCTGACTGTAACAGCAGGTGGCAGCTCACTGTGGACGGAATACACAAGCTAGAGGAGAACAGGACAGCTAGTAAACAACAAAAGCGAGGCAGGAGGAACACAGCCAGGAATCCCACCACCACCGGTGCCATCTAAACATGCTACACATGTCATGAAATCTGTGGTTCTAGTATCTGAGAACCCTCCATTAAAGGAAAGAAGTGAACCTCATCATAGGAATACAATGGACAATAAACAGCATGAGAAAATATCCAGACCAGTCAGAGGGATCTAAAATAAATAATTTGGGCAAAATAATTAGCAAGGTGAATGTTTGCACTGGCAAACATGACCCACTGGAGTCAGACTGCAGTCTGTAATCATAGTGCATTTATTTAAATGTAAATATTAAATTCAGAAGTAAAACCTGAATATCACCCAACAAATATGATACTTTCACACTCTGAATTATGAGCAATAGCAGAGTTTTATCTACGATTATTGTGTTACATTATACTTTTTGTTTCGAAAGTAAGACACCAAGTATAATACACCAAAAGTACTCATTATCTATCGTATCAAATGGAAATGTTAGGAAAATAATCATCAATTTTCCTTTATATTATTCAAGAGAAAGTGAACATAATGCCAAGTTTTACCTGGTAATCCTTTAAAAACGATGAAGAGGAGGAAGAGGAGAGGAGCCATGTCTGGGGTGTCGATTGTGGCCTTTAGCTGTATCTGTTTCTATCCATCTGTAATAAACTGACTGCCTGCTCTTATTCTGAATGTGTCAGAGCATTAAAGAGGGGGCGTGGCAGGGAGGGAAGGAAGGAGATCA
This sequence comes from Mormyrops attenuatus, assembly GCA_026777985.1. Taxonomy (NCBI): domain Eukaryota; kingdom Metazoa; phylum Chordata; class Actinopteri; order Osteoglossiformes; family Mormyridae; genus Mormyrops; species Mormyrops attenuatus. The sequence continues at coordinate 8,374 of JAODKC010000373.1, forward strand.
CACACACGCACACACACACACACACAGCATCAACCAGAAATTAAGCCGGGCGTATTTTCTCAACAGTTTCTGCATCTCTCATATGAGTCATCAACGGGGCTCTTTAGAGAAGTGGCAGACATGTTTGCTGTTATCTCTGCCCATTTAATAAGACACTAGCCTTAAATGATAGTTATTAACATGTATATTAGATTACAAAGGCAGCTGTGAATGAACCTCCAGAAAACACATTCCTGCAGAATCACAAATCATCCTGATTTAGCTGATTAACTGGTGATGATGAAGATGCAAATTCAGATGGAGGTGTAGCCCAGGTCCTGAACTTCCACCCTTTTATATTATAGTTATCCCTTTAAGGTAGTTATTTAATTGAAAAATGTTGCACACAGTATTCTGTCTCACAAGTGCTGTAAGGGGTTAAATGTTCCTTACGATATTTTATAGGCTTTCCAAACTAGACATTCGGTGAGTCTTATTTGGTCACGCCCCTAGCTTTGACTTCCGCTACCTTACTGACTGTCTCATTATTGTTTTGATGGGTTAGCGATACCCTAAGGTTATTGCCTATTAACAAAAACAGAAGGTATGATATGCTAAAGTATATCTCAGCTGGTGTTTAATAGGAGGTTGCTGGTTCTATTGATGATAGGACCTTTCTAAAACAAATCTCGGACCATGAAATAGGAAGGCAATTCACTTATAGCTCAACAGCGAAATCCAATGGACTCACCACCTGTAGGAGGGGCCAAAGGGGTTAGCGCCGTCCTTTTAAGAATCGCGCAATAAAAGAGTCTGCTAATACCTGAACTTCACTGTCCACCTGATGATCTCTTCACCTCTCAAGAGCTACAATATTTTATTTATTGGACCTACGGCATGGTTTTCATTTACAATACAAAGTTATTTCCCTAATAAGCTAGCTAGTTGTTTCACTGCTGGCACCATTAAAACTATATGAATTACAGTACATGTACAACGATCGGACAGTGTTTTGTTTTATAACACGTTTATTTGTAGGAACTCGGAGCATTCACTGAGTGGGCGTCTATCTCTGTATTAGCTCGCTAACGTAAAGCATAGTAGTGACATAAAGCTGTCATGCACAGTAACTTAAAGCGCACGCTCACACAAACCCATACATGACATCTTCCCCTTCATGTTATTGCCTATAACAAAAGTGCATTTAAACAGCAATCGAGCAACCACAAAACACAAAGCCTCTGTTACCTGAAATGACCAAGCGCAAGTCTGCTTGCTTTTCAATTCTAAGGTGAAACCTTAGCATGAATACAGTCATCTTGTAAGCATGAAAGTTTGGTAAGCAAATGAAGGTACAGTGAACAAGACTGCCATCAATACGGAACAGTTTCCTTGAAAAGAAACATATAAAACACATCAAAAGTTAAACCTTAACCAAGACGCTATAACATTAAATCCCCAAAACCACTGTTTTTCGATATATATATACATATATATCCCCCAAAGGTCATATGGTGGACACATCAGTGTCTACAGGTCCAGTCTCACAACTGGTTTGCACACCCGTCCATATCTGGTGCAAACCTGTACTGGCGGCACTGTAGCTGCATGCATGAGGGATGTGGCCTGACTTGGTCTAGAAACCGCAGCCTCTGGAGTGAGGGTATCCACAGACTGAGATGTTCCCCTCCCATTGCTAGCCGTCGTGGGTGGGAGTGAGTCCATGGCAGGCCGTGGAGGCAACTCTGGCCGAAGATGGCGGCAGTTCCGTGTTTCTTCTTCTCACTAGCATCCTTTTGTTTAACCAGCTTTTGGTTGGGCCATTTCGGTCGAAGATTTTTCTCTAGGATAGGGAGATTCGTCCTGATCCTTCTCCCCATGAGAAGTTCTGCTGGACTGACACCTGTAGTGGCACAAGGGGTTGATCTATAGCACATAAGGGCCAGTAGTGGATCTTTGTGTCGAAGGATTCCTTTTGCAGTCTGTACCGCTCTTTCAGCATGACCATTTCCCTGGGGGTGGTGAGGACTAGATGTTACGTGTTTGAAGTCTAGCGTCCTCGCCAGCTCTTGGAATTCTATACTGGAGAATTGAGGCCTATTGTCGCTCACCACTTCCTCTGGAATCCCAAACCTAGCGAAGGTGGATTTTAGTTTCTGAGTAACCTGACTGCTGGTTGTGGATGGCAGCTGTAGTATCTCCAAGAACCTTGAGTAGTAATCTGATACTACAAGGTAGTTATTCTTGTGGTGTTCACAGAGGTCAATGGCTATTCTTTTGCAAGGGCGATCAGGCACAGAAGTGGAGATGAGTGGTTCCTTTCGCTGGGTCTGCCTCTGTTTCTGACAGGTGTGGCATTGCATCACAGTGTTTTTGAGCTCAGTGGAGAGTCCTGGCCACCAGACTGATGAATTTGCTCTCTCTCGGCACTTAAGTCCTTGGTGTCCTTCGTGAATTTCCTTTATAATGTCTGCCCTCTCTGATCTTGGACTGACAATCCGGCATCCTCGTATTACCAAGCCATCAGTCTCTGATAACTCATTTTTAACTTTTCTATAAGCTTGTATGTTCAGTGGCACATTACCACTGTATTCAGGCCAACCATTTCTTAGGTATCTGATGACAATCTGTAGTTCACTATCAGCTGCCGTGGCTGATTTGATGGTTTCCCTTCGGCTTGGAGATGCTGGAATGCCCTGTATCACTGTGGCTATGTAACATTCCACCTCGCTGCGTGTGTCGGGCTCTTCTGTTGTATGGGTCTGTGGGCCTCGCGACAGCGTATCAGTGATGACAAGATTTTTACCAGGCACGTAAACTGCCTCCGGGTTGTACCTCATAAGCCGCATAAGAAGACGCAGACACCTCAAGGGAACATTGCCAAGGCTCCTACTGTTGATGAGTGGTACCAACAGTCTGTGGTCTGTTTCAAGCCTGAACTGATCCAAGCCACACAGATATTTATCAAACTTCTCACAACCCCACACACTAGCAAGACACTCCTTCTCGATCTGGGTGTAGCGAGTTTCAGCCTCAGTGAGACGCCTGGAGCAATAAGCAACTGGTTTCCACTGTTCACCATGGAGTTGGAGCAGCACAGCCTCTAGTCCATAGCTACTGGCATCAGCAGACACAGTAGTGGGCTTTGTGATTTCATAAACGGACAGGGCCGGTGCTGTTGTGAGCATTGTTTTAATGTTCTCAAAGGATGACTGCTGTGGGTGGCCCCAGGTCCAGATGTTCTTGCTCTTCAGCAGCTCGTACAAGGGCTGAACAATTGTAGCAAGAGCAGGGATATCTGCCCAGGTAATTGACCATGCCCAGTACTCTTTTGAGCTCTTGTACGTTTCTAGGTGGTGACAGCTGGCGGATGGCCTCCACTTTCTCAGGGTCTGGCCTGACCCCAGAAAGGTCGATTAGGTGTCCCAGGAAGTATAGCTGGCTCTTCCTGAAAGAGCACTTCTCTTGGTTGAGCTTTAGGCCAGCTAACTCAATGCGATGCAGCACTTTCTCAAGTCGGGCATCGTGTTGTTCCATGTTGGCCCCATAGACCAGGATGTCGTCCATAAAGGCCTCTACACCCTCCAGCCCCTCTAAAGTCTCTAGCATCTTCCGTTGGAATATCTCCGGTGCACTTGTTATGCCGAAAGGCAACCTCTTAAAGCAATACCTGCCAAATGGTGTTATGAATGTCGTCAGTTTACAGCTATCTGGATGCAGAGGAATCTGCCAAAATCCACTGGCAGCATCAAGGGAGGTGAACACTGTTGCCCCACTTAGCTTGGAAATTATTTCATCAGAGGTGGGTAGGATGCAGTGCTCCCATTTGACGGACTTATTTAATTTCGTCAGGTCGACGCAGATCCTGGCTTTGGCCGTGTTCTTTTTCAGGACTGGCACCATGGGAGCACACCATTCGGTAGGTTGTGTCACCCGCTCAATAATGACATTGTTCTGCATTCTTTGTAGTTCCTCCTTCACTTTTTGCAACATGGGAAAGGGCACACGTCGTGCAGTGTGCACGGCATAGGGCACAGCATCATCTTTCAAAAGAATTCTGACTGGTTCCGTGTTTAGAGTGCCATGTTCACTAAAAGGATGCTGGTGCATGCGGGTGTTGTGTGTCACTTCATCTACTCGTCTCACCAGGTTCATCCTCACCGATAGAGATTGACTCAGTAGATTGTTAACTCTGAGTCCACAGACTACATAGTTTTTAGACTGGTAGTCTTTGCCTTTGTGGTATACGGTGGCATTAAAACAGCCGAGACTCAACAGCTCTCCTCCTGGGCTGTCTAGATGGAGGTCAGATGCTTCTAATGTTTTTTTTTTTTTTTAGGGGTGAAGGTGCGCAATGTGTTTTCATTTATGATGTTAACATCAGCTCCTGTGTCGATCTTAAATTCCACATTTAATTTAATTAAATTAGTCTTCCTACACATAAAAATATTCTCTAATAGTAGCTTAAAAAAGTCGTGAAACAGTGGAGAAAACCCATTGCTTAAATAGATAAAGAAGCCAAAACTCCGAAGCTCAAAATTCAGGACAGTGGTTCCGGTTTCGCAAGTGCTGCGAGAGCTTATGCTCCGTTAAAAATAAATAAACAGCAGCAGTTTTGGAGTCCGTTTACTTGCCGTTAACAGAGGAATGGCAAAGGGAAACTGCTCTAAATTTCCTGTGTTTTGGGTCGGTATCTTGGGATTTTTCAGCCTGCTTTAAAATGAGTTTAGGCTGTTTGTAAACGTAGGCTATATAAATAATCCGTAAAGCCATATTTTACATGACATAGGCCCTAGTGATGGCCGATTCGCGAACGAATCGTTCTTTTTAACTCGGTTTTTTTAGTGAACGGGTCGAACCGATTCGTAA
>JAODKC010000374.1:0-13099 GCA_026777985.1 Mormyrops attenuatus
AAGAACCCCACCCCCCCACCCCGACCAAAGCCTGAAATAAATGAGAGGACCAGCCAGGCTGCATGAGAGAAACGGAGCTGGGAGGAGGGAAATCATTACCGTGGAGAGTCACCTGGACAGGAACGCTGGGAGGGAGCCCGGAGCCATTAGGCTATCAAGTGAGTCGGAACGGGGGCTCCGGGTGGAGAGAGAGGGGGGGACAGGGTGCCTGTGAACTCGGTCCGAGAGGAGCTAGGAGATTCAGACGCATCGTGATTATTATTGTTTATGGGAACAAAGTGCCTGTTTACGGAAGATTAGTGACGCCTATTTGTCCGAAACTGAAGCTGTTGAAGTTGTGCGGCATCACTCTGTCAGGAGAAAGGAGGTACAGTGGAGGGTCAATAACTGGGCCTCGGAGATGGGATGCTGCGTGTTTCAGGAAGGTCTGACACACAGCGATTATGGAGACCAGCGCGGTCCGAGATTCTCGGACTGAGAGCTATATATATCGCCGGGTCGCCGATCATGGGCATTTAAGTGATGTCACTGGTGTAACGAAGGCGGTCAGCGTGGGGGCAACTTCATTTAGTTCATATGTTCTTTCACAGACTGGCAGGTGGCCACCCTGGTGCTGCTCCTGGCGGGGTCTGCGATGACCCTGTCGGCCTTCATCGTCGCCGTGATCTCGCTGTGCCGGGGCACTCACAGGAAGTGCTGTCGCATGGTGGCCGTCTTCCTCTTCACCGCAGGCAAGGCCTTGCCCGTTCCTCGCCTTCTCATGTTCATATCTTTGTCTATAGTTCTCCTCGTGCCCCTCGAGCTTGCCGACATTTCTGTACCGGGTCACCGCAGCCCTGGTCTCCAGCTTCGTTGCGCCAGATTTAATGAGCATGGCATACCTTCTCCTGAGGGGTTAGACACAGAGCCGACGGATCTGCTGAGGTGTGGAAAGCAGATGTCTTACAAGGAGTGTGACGTCTGACACGAGCAAGGGGTCTGAGCTAAGTCTAAGCTGCCATCACATCACCATGGCTTCTCTTTCTGTTTATTAATTGAAGTGTTACTTAATGAAAGACTCTAATTACCTGTCTCAGGAGAATCAGACAGGGCCCACTGAGTGCTGACAATTACGCTGGTCACTTTTTCCCTCTACAGACTGAAGGAATTAGTGTCTCGGTGTAAGTCTGCTGAGGTCATAGCTGCAATTGAGTTGCTAATAATTCGGAATGCCCTGATCTTGAGTCGATTGACAGCTCTCTGTACTCCTTGGGAATGGTTTAATGTCGCCCTTGTTGTCAGGTCACACCGAAGATGACGGGCGATAGGCACGTCGTGTACCAACGCCCCAGAGCCAATGGCTTCCCTATTGAAAGGCAGATGCCAATTCTTGCTTTAAGGTGTTTCGGTGTGGAAGAGCTCTCTCCCCCGAGAGATTCATTTCTGCGGTGTAACTTTCCCACATCTCCTCCCACGTCGGCTTCTCCGCCCCACAGCGCTGGAGCAGAGCCAGACAAGGTGGCCCAGTACTGCTCGAGAGATTTGGGAAAACATGCAAATCCCGGTAGCTTAAATGAACCGGACATCAAGAAATCACACCCGGCCTCGCTTTAGTTACTCCGAAGTGTTTTACTTTCATGTTGGATCTGACGCAGGATATGGGAGGTGTGTCTTATATTTGTTCGGAAAGAAGTTAATTGGTTTGAATTGTGAATTTTTGCTTTGTTTTTTGTGGCTGGCGCCTTTCCACCTGCAGTCAGCCATGGCTCTATCTGTTTACATACATCAGCGGCGACGTGAATCACTGTCAGTCAGTGTCGTGTGGTGATCCCACCGGCATGCGGCAAACCGGGCCAATAAAAAAGTACTGACAGGCTGGAAGAGCCAAAATTTCCTCAGAAACCTGGGTGAAGGAACGGCACGTTTCCCTTGACTGACTCCCATTTGTGTACTCCGATTTGTGTAGCGAAAAATATTATGAATTATTTGTCTGTCTGTCTATCGCATTAATATCTCTCACATGCCTGACTGACAGCTGCCTGGTATGTGGTTTTTTACACCGGGATGACAGATGGCAGTGAGGATAGCCCCCCCCTACACTTTTGAGGGGGGCTGTAACGCCTGCTGATGTGTGAAAATTCTGCGTTGAGTTGGGGGGGGCTCTCCAGGAGGGCAAAAGACTCACCTGGTATTTTCATCCTAAGATTTGCAGTCTCAGAGTATGATTCACATTATGACACATTTTATAGGTGCAACTATAAGCAAGTGACCCTTTTTTAAATCTTATCCACACCTTCCCCTGCTGGCCAACTGTTTGATTGCCCTGAGTTCGGGGTGGCTCCTTCACAGGCACTGTGAAATGATGCTCCGTCAACCGATATGAACTAAACAATACTGCACAACTGTGAATGGCAACAGCTGATGGCTAAGGACAGTTAATCTGATTGGAGGGTGTTTGGGGGGCATGCCTAAGAAGGGTTGACTTGATTGGGGAGTGCTCAGGGGAATACTGAAGAAGGATTGGAGGTTGGCTGGGGGTCATTTACAGTGCAGGTGGCCACTCTAAATACAGTTACTAAACTAGAGTTTCCATTTGTGGTAATTTTTGCCCCCCCACGCCCTTTCCACCCCTCCACAGTGGTCCTTCAAGCCTGTGCACTGGTCCTGTACCCCATCAAGTTCATCGACGGCACAGTCCTGCAAACCTACCACGAGTTCAACTGGGGCTACGGCGTGGCCTGGGGGGCCACCGTCTTCATGCTGGGCGGCGGCGTCCTCTTCTGCGTCCGGCTGGGCGCATACGAGCCCCCCCTTTACTGAGTCGTACTTTATCCAGCCGCACCCATGTCGTTTCACCTTGCTTTTAAACTGAAGGAATGGGCCGGTCTGCTCACTATTCTTAGCTATGGTTAGTGGCTGCCCAGTGCACAGGACAGAGGATGAGGTGCAGAGAGATTCTGAGATGCCGCTCCCTCTGGGGCTGCGGGGGGGACTGAAGGCCAAGATGAAGAGCACGGATGCCCGGCACCCTCTCTAGGATGCCTGTAATCCCATCAGCAACAAGCAAAGTTTTTGTTCTGCTATGTTTTTTCATTAATGTCTGAGTTGACATAGCGACTTCTGATATTTTTAGCCTTTTCCCCTCATCTCCAGCACCTGCTGTCAGAGTTTCTGTAGCGGTGGCAGGCTTGTGTAAGCAGACGGAAGGATGTGTGCGATTGACAGCCATTCATCTCTCTCACACACCCTGCGAATGACAATAAAATGTTCAGATGCTGTGTGTGTGTGTGTATGTATTTTTCAGTAGAGATTTTATTTCGGTGTATGTAATATTTCTTCTGTAAGTAGATCTTCCAGCAATCCCCCATCTGGTCTCCAGAGTGCTTATTTATTTCACTTATTTATAAAGAAGCTTTTAAGTAAGTTAATCCAACCCAAAGTTGTAATGCTGCACCAAAGGCCTCATATCGAGCAGATCTGTAGAACACAGATGATCGACTTCATCGTCTGATGCTCTGGTCCACTGATCGAGTCGTTTCAATCCCGGTTTGATTCTGGGTCAGGACCAGAACTGGGGAACATTTCAGGATCCACCCTGTTACACCCTGGAGCAGGGCCCCCCACAGGAGGTGAATGTGTGGCTGGGAGAGGATGCATCATGGTGGGGAGAGGGTGGGGCAGCCAACCCCCCAGCACACGTCCTGCCAGAACCTGCAAGGTGGTCCCGGCTGATGGAGACGGCAGCTCAGTACTGCCGCTTCGGGTCTGATCCGAAATTGGATTTGGCAGATTCCCCACGGCTGGGATTTAATTAGGTCTTTTTTTTCTTCCTGGTCCGTCAGGGTGTCGATGTAGATAGAGACGACTTTCTGATTTCTTCAGACAGGATGAGCGGAGAACTAAATAAACCAAATACAGCCCCATCGGCCCCCCCGAATCCTGACATGCCTGGACCCCTCCCTCACACAAAGGCGGGCATGGCCAAAGGTAAGATGCATTATTCTTGAACGCGAACTAGCACTGGAACTGGGTCAGAATGAGACATGTTCAGGCACGGCTGCGAGTTCCAGGGGGGGAGAGGGGGGCTTTGCGGGAGCGAGGGGGCAGGGGCGGGCGCTTCTGTGGGGTACGAATAACTGCTGAGTGGCAAGAAGGCAGATAAATTTTTAAAGACACACACACAGGCTCAGACGTTGGAAACTTCCAGAAATAGGGATGGATGCCCAGTGACTGTGCTGCTGGACTAACGATTTTGTTACAGACATTATGTTAAGCAGATAACTCAAGCTTGATATGTATATATGACAGAATCCTTATTCAGTTCTGTTGAATTTTTATTACTGAATGGTTAAAAATTCCCTAAAGGGGGCTTTGCTTATGCCAACAGGGACACCCCCCCCAGGACAAAACTGAATCAGACTCAGATAGGCAGGGGTGCAGGGAGGAGAAGGAGACCAAATGTCAGCTTTTAGGTTTCACACAGGATTCCCGACTCACCACGGGTGAAAGTTGCATTTGGTCCTGGGGGGTGAGGTGTGGCGGGGGGCATCCCGGAGATCGCTTAGCCTCTTCTTTCCTGGCCATTTGTCCACGTCGAGGTGGACAGATCTAGCAGCCCTGAGACACCAAGCCTGGGGGGGTGGGGGTGGGGGAGGGGTTGTTATTCCTCTTTTATTCCTCTGTTATTACCGTAGTGGCCCCATTAAGCAAAATGCTAACATGAACACAAACTGAAGGGTGGCACTCGTTTTAATGGCCAAGACAAACAGACTGAAAGCAACGCTGGCGTTCAGGTCCTCCAGGGCGGCGCTAGAGCTCCGGGTTACAGGTTCTGCCCTCTGCAGACAGTAACGAGGCTGTCCCTGCTCCACATGCCACCGCAAGGACAGATTCCAGTTACTGACCGCTGGGAGCAGAGGCCAGGCTGGGACGGGACCCAAAGCCACAATCCAGTTTCCTGGCATCTTTTCCCAGAATGCACTGTGAAATGGGTCATAAGGTCTCAGAATAAACCTTGAGAAATACGCTCATTAACATCGACCTCGAATCTGCTGTCACAAAGTGACCTTATAGCAAACGATTCCTCCAGAAAATTCTGTATGAAAGGGTTTTATTGGATAAAAATATTTATAAGCAATTATGCTACTAATGACAATGATAATAATATGAATATCTGTATACTTGAAAACATATGAGACAGTTGCATTTAAATTACGCTAACTTACAAACCATGTTTATACTTCACACTGTGAAAACCTCCTAAAAGCAACGTATTAACACAGAATAGTCAGCAGGTGCACTGGATAAAGCACGCCATACCTTACCTTCTGCTGGCCAGGAGACACGCACATATCGCTGTTACCTGGTGCGCCCGCTGGTTCTGAGGGTTCGATACACTGACACACGTCTGATCCCAGGTTCCTGCCTTAACCTGAGATGACTGAGGAGGGCCCAGTCATGTGACACTAACACAAGGGCTGCTGGGGGGGGGGTTGCATGTGTACCCAACACTGGCAACCAGTTTTCCAAACAACCAGTGGATGAGAATGGCAACAGACATATTGGCATTTGCGCTGAATGCTTTTGCGACAAATGCATTTGTGACGACTGCGTTTGCAATGACTGCGTTTGCAATGACTGCATTTACGACAGCTGTGTTTGTGACAAATGCATTTGCGACGACTATGTTTGCAATAACTGCTTGCAATAACAAGTGCATCTGTGACAACTGGGTACCACTTTACAATAAGGTTCCCTTTTGCCACTTGTGGTCGTAACTCATTAATAAGAAGAAAACTGTGTTATAACATGTTTAATACCATTCATAAACCTTTATATGTGTAGCCTTATTGTAAAATGGCACCGACAGCTGTTTTTGCGATGACTGCGTTTGTTGCAGCTATGTTTGCGATGACTGCATTCGCGATGACTGCGTTTGTTGCAGCTATGTTTGCGATGACTGCATTTGCTATGACTGCTTTTGTGGCGAGGGCCTTTGCGATAGCAGAGCTTGCGATGATTGCATATGTGAGGACTGCATTTGTTCCACATGCACACACTCCCTAGCACACACCAACATACAGGTGCTTCATGGCTTCGGTTGGCATGGTGATGCAGAATGCAAAGCACCCGAAATAGGTCTGTATTTATGAAGCAAAGCAAGGTGACAACAGTCAAGGCGGTATGAGTCACTGTAGTATGTGCAAAAGCATTCGGAGTTCTTTAGCGACATTCCTCATCATTCCTTTATTTATCCGAGTCCGGAACAGCTCATCACGAGCCTTTGTGCTCTGGCATGTCTGGCAGGAAGAAGCCACAGCTGTAGCTCCACAGCGCAAGGCCTGACTAATCAACTGGGCTGTGCTGGTCAGCGGTGTCTTGCAGATTTATCTCCTCTCATTTTATTATCTGATTCAGCACTCTGTGATCTACAGATGTGTCCGTTTTTGTGAAGATGCCGTCGTTCCGTGTCCAGCTGGAAAGCAAACCCTTCATGGGCTGTCAGGGGGTAGCTGCCAGAACTGACTGCATGCGTGTGTCTGTGTGTGTCTGCGTGGGGAGGGCCGACAGCCTTGCCCGCACGCCTTTTATCTGTTTGTCGGCTTCCCTGGAGAGCTCTGAGAGCTGCCCACCTGTTTCTGTGACCTTGAATGTCTCACTTCAGCCTCTTTAACCAGCAGGATTGATAAAACAAACACACAGTGCAGGCAGGAGCAGAAAGCCCTGGAATCGTCCCTAAAATGTGGCGCTGAATGGCTCTACCTGTATGGGGTTGGTGCATTCTGTGACAATACAAAGATACACTGTCCAGATTAATCGTGTCTGTGTGTATCTGTGTGGGTGTATGTGTGTGTGTGTGTGTGTCGGAGGTGTACTAAGTCACAGTGAGCACCACAACCAGCCAAATTCCACCAAATCATAAACTTACACGGCCAGTAAACCTCGTTCTGATTCAGCTACCCGGAAACCGCCTGTCCATGTGTCATTTTCCCACGACTATAGGTTCTGACGTGTCCTCTGATCGCTGGTAGATGCTGAGTCCAACTGTGTGCCTCTTGAATTCCTCCGTCGTAAGTCCAGACCAAGGTTCGGCTGTATTCCACTCCACGGGTCCAATTAGCATGCAAGGAGCAGCACCTTCAGACTGAGGACAGAGCTCCATCAACAGATAGCAGACTGGTCGATTCCACCCAGAGTGTTTTGTTAAATGCCGCAAATATGACACTCACATTCTGAATATTAAGTGCATGCAAAACAGCTTCTGCTTAAAAGCGAATCTGATGAGCATGAGAATTAAGCATCATTTAATTTGAATGTTTTCTGATGATAAATGATTTAAATATTTAAATAGGCAACAAACAATACATGCTACATTAAAGCAAATCTGTCCCTGAAACATTATACATACACTTATAATATATTCTATGGGCGTCCATGGTGTCCATCATCAGCCAGTAAAGGTTTGCTCTTATATTCTCTAAATTGTGTGTGTGTGTCTCCTGCAATGGACTGGAATCCTGTTCAGAATTTACCCCTGCCTAGTGCCAGGGATGGATGCATGGATGGATGGATGCATTGATGCATTGATGCATGGATGCATGGATGAACACAAAATAAAAAATATCTAGTGTGACCAGATGAATGCATATGAAGAGGTGGCTCGTCACCAACCATAAAAAGCCATCATTCCCACCCCACCCCCATGCCACACTCCTGTATGTCAGGTAGGTCCTGTTATTCTGCTGAAATATGAGCTGTTTTTTCGCCTCCACCTGCATGTCAGGAAGCGACCCAGGGACTGTCACTTCCCGGGAGCCGCGTCTGACTCTGTCTTATCACCTCACCGCGGTTCTGTGCGCTCTGGTACTTCAGCACAGTGTAATACAGTACTGGCATTTTAATGTCAATCAAAATTTTAAAGATAGAAAATGAATTAGAAAAAAAAAACTTAAGTAAGGATAAAGGTCCACATATTCCCTGCGTAATTGGCATTAAATAGTGTTTTGTGTTTGCCGTTTGTTAATTTTCACATCCAGCATATCATTGGCGCTTTTATTCAGAAGGGCCTTTTGGGAAAATGTGTTGTTTACTAGTTATTTGACTGGTCTTGTGTATTAAATCTGAAATTGAGCATTTCCAATAAAACATTTTGTTGGATCCATTGTTGTGGATGGTGCTTTTCGGTGAACATCCGTTTGTTAATATTGTACCGACGCTAACATTTTAAGTAATGCGCTAATAATATCAGTCATACTAAAGCAGTAGTAACTGATCGATATGGGGCAACAATCTGAGGCCTGTACTATATGAAGCGGGGTTACTAGCTTATCGGGGTAACTTGCCGGATTTAAGGTACTCTGGGCAAAATGTAAGTAAACGAATATGAAGTCCATTTAAACTGTGGTACCTTAAATCCGACAAGTTACCCCGATAAGCCAGTAACCCTGCTTCGTAGTACAGGGCACTGGCTCTGCCAAGGCTCTGTTAACGGGGCTGCCCACTGTACTACTACGCCCAGGTTTGGCGCATTATTGCCCCCTAATGGCGAAGGGAGGAAAGTATCGTGGAGCTCCTCACACGTGTCTTTGTGGGCATGGGCTAAAATGATGAGGAGGGTGGACTTGGTACGTAGACGCTCCCTGTTCCAGCTCTGCTGAAGGGTGGTGCATGGGTTGGGGACAATGACAAATAATAACCAGTTTAAATTTATAGAAACTATACTCCCAAACACAGGGGTTCAATACCCTGAGTTTAGTTTTAAAAAATGTCTCACATTATATTCTGTCATCACGGTAATGTGAGAAGTTCTGGATAAGGGCATCAGTTATCTACACATTAATGTAGATATAAATTTGTGGAGCCAACCAGGAGAATAGTCTAATTAAAAAGTACTGTACCGACACTGAGGTCTCCACTCAGCGAATTCACTCTGCAAGATCACGGAGTGATGGTCCATGAGAATTTGTCATTTGAAGCGGTAGACAGACTGGAGAGGCTGATGTTACTGAACAAAAGAGGCAAAAGGCTTTGCTGGTACAGGGCAAGGTAGGAATAGTTTATTCCCATTTGAGGCACTGACACGCCATTTTTCTTACTCCGTTCTTTATTAGACGTAAGGAATCAATGATCCTGTGTTGCTACCAAGGCCGTGGGGATAAATACAATTATACTTCTCCATCCTGTTGGGAAATGGAAAGCAGAATCATCCAGGGGCACTTTCAGCATATAAACGGGTAATTTGGCCGTGCGATAAGGCAAAGGTTTTGAGTTTGTTATGCAGGAATATTCCGGTGTGGCAATGGAAACATTGACACTGTGAAACGCGGCTCCAGGTGCCGATCCAACTAAGGAGTATCACAGGTGGTGTCACGGCAACACGGGAACGGCGCCTGGCACGACGGCTCGACCTTCGCCGCGTCTCCCCGCAGGCACGGCCTGCGACAGTGCCCTCAAGCGTGACGGTCTAATGAGACGAGGCTTTCGATTGGCAGCAGGGGTCCTTGGAAGCCAAAGGTGGCTGTCTCAGTGCCCGAACGTGACATTTTCTTCCCCTCGGGACGGGTGTCCTTTGGGACGACAGACTCTTCTGCCACAATGCCTGGGACACGAAGAGCTCCTTCTTTATTGAAATAACTTAGGTTTCATAAGGACAATTTCTGGTCATTTCTGTCCCATCCTTGCTTTCTTGGCAACACGCTATAGCACAAGGACTCAATAACTGACACGCATGAGTGCTGGAATCAATGTTTTTTATTTGTCCACTGTCTATAATAAATCCACAGCCTGCAGCTGAATCAGTTACTTCCCAGGACTATTTTGCAGTTATTGCACAACTGAAGGCTTGGTAATTTCTTTAATAACTTTATTATAGGGCTGTGAAATGGGACTGCCAGGCTATTTTTAATAGGTTAAAACCACAGAATAAACACGTAAAAATAAAAATGTGATGGTCACGTGACATCTGGGTAGACATTTACAATCTGATCTTTGACAAAACCAGTGGAGGAAACTTCTGGATATGACATCCACGGAAGGCTTTTCACAGCCGCGGAAAAAATTAAGAAAACACAGCATAATTTATTGTTTCATTCACTATCAATTTATGGGTGTGCATCTGTGAATGATTATATATATATATATTTGCAAACTGCAGTCTGGTTCTTCCCTGTTTCTCATTAATGAAGAGTTTCTTCCTTGCTTTATGGGACTTCAGTCCTGCTTCTAGGAGCCTGATATGAACTCTCCTAGCAGTGCACTTCACACCTGCACTTAATGTTTCCCATTCCTTTTGAAGGTCACTTGATGTCATCCTTTCATTCACAAGAAACTGTCGGATAAGTTAACGGTCATCTCTGGCATTAGACAGTCTCTTCTGCCCTTTACCTGACTGGTTTCTGGTCGTTCCCAGTGTCTCCTGCTTCACTTTATTATTGTGAACTGCTGTCTTAGAAATTTTGAACCTGGAAACAACCTGCTGCTCAGTGTAGCCTTCTGCCAGCTGAGCCAGGATTAAACCAGGATTAAACCAGGATTAAAAATGCAGATTTGTTTAAAAATATGGAGCCTCTTAATTTTTTCCGCAGCTGTATGTCGTCATATAGGTACCTACTCACATAATAACATGCTTTATGTTCTGCTAATGATGAACAGCTGAAATACAAAGGTGCTTGTAGATGTTGTTGAGCTCAGTGCCATTACGGTCAGATATAAAGTTGTCAATCACGGCGATAAGAAACGAAAAGTGCTTTTCATTTTAAGACTTTTGTCTTCCGTGTCCCAAACGACGAGAGCGCCCCCTACAGGTAACACCGACGAGCATGCGGCCACTGCCGATGAACCCGCGGGAAAAAAAAACGTACACACGATACCCTGCGAGACACTAACGACGATATGTAGAAGTGCAACATGATCACCGTGGGAACGCCGAGTCGTCCTCTTCAGACGTCTGTCTAGAGTGACGTCTGTGCCGAAATCGACATCAGGGCCCTCCACTTTCCTGGCGATGCGGGGGACATCGGGGCAAATCAGCACCTGCTATCAAACATCAGCGAGTCAGACGCTGGTTTTCGAAGACATCCTGCACACCAGTTGCTGATCAAAGGGGAGACATTGTACATCCAACATTACTCAGCATATTCTGACACAAACGAGGTACCTAACAATACTACATACATTGTTAAATACAAGTAAGTATCAGAATAGTGCTAAATACGAAGTGAAATACACTAATTCATAGGGGCAAAGACAGAATCATAAGGGCAGATATATATGATATGCTTTTAGGCATGAAGACACCAAGAGCTGAAATTATATGGACAATTTAAAAACAGCGGGCCCACTTAATCAGACAAATCTGCTTCTTAATGCAAGTAACACACATATGGGGTCAAGAGGTTCCGTGCCCATGCGGGTGAGAATTAAGGACGGCTCAGATTTTGAACGTGGTGTGATTGGAGGAATGGCGCGATGAAAAACACTGATATGTGTCTGCTGCTGAAAATGCCTTGCTAATGACAGTCATCAGAGAAGAATGGCTAGGATCCTACGCCGTATGACACCGTCATTATATTTGGCAATTGGTAATGATCTGACACTGGCGTAACATCTAATGCTTATATTTTATTTTCATTTCAAGAAATGATCAACAATTATATTCCCCGTTTGTTTCTTTGACTGGAGGTCTTTTCTAGATCCGACGAAAACAAGCCTTCTCGAAAAAGACGACGAATCGTAATAGTGCGCTGCTCAGAACACACCAGATCATACAATTAGAACGTATTCAATAATTAAAAGGCGACGTGACATGAAATTATGAACAGCGACGTGCGGACACTTCATCGTCATTCAACAAGTAAGCGTCGTTTCTGCAGATCTGCAGGGCGCTATACTGAACACTGCTATACCGTATAAACCATATATTTATAGGAGAGGTAACAAGTAACGACAGAATCGTTCGTGGCCGTATTTAAAACTATGCTTCAAATTAAAAGTTGCGCCAAATCACCTACCTTCGGCACCCTGCGTTACTCCCGTTAAATGTATTCATTGTCGACGTCCCTGCAAATATACCAGAGGATGACATAGAGAATGAGCAGAATGGCGAATAGAAAGAGCGCTATGAAGATGGCTTTGGTGATAGGAGAGACCAGGGTCTGCATCGCACGGAGCCCGGCGGGATGTGGCAGAGGAGAGGGGAGCGAGAGACGCTCCGGCGCTGCTCTCACACCCCCTCGGCGGGACCCCACCCGAGTCAAGGGCACCACAGCCTCGTCTGAATCTGCCCTCGGTGCGCAATGGTGGTAAAACATACGACACCGTTGTGTCATATGTCACAATTAGCGGTGTTATCAATTTAATGCTGTTTTGCTTCTGCCATACAGATAATAAAGAATCCTGAGTAATACCATCCACTTACTAAAAAAATTGTTTTTATTTAGTGATATTAATATTTATACATTACTGGATTTAAGGCAATATTACATTACAAAGCATGTATGCCAGCATGAAAGTGGAAATGGGCGTGGCAAAGATATAGTTCTGATTTTATTAAAATGTCACAGCATTTGACCTTTAAACTGGTCGAGAGAGGGCAGTCTCTTCCATTAATCGATGTGAAGCGCCCTCTTGTGTGGAGGGTCCAGCCTTGGCATATGGGTCTTCCAGTTCGTTTTGGCGCTGGACCTGGGAGGGTGGCACCCTTGGCCCAGGAGCCTTGGGAGGGGGGCGGCCTCCTGGTGCCCCACTGTCTGGTGCTGAGCCTGCACCCTCGACAGGGCCCCACCCAGCATGCGTCAGCATGGCCACCAGCTTGGTGGCATGTCTCTGCCCCGTTGAGATCTTCATCACGGGGCGGCCAGCACCCTCCAGACCCCCGCCGAGGGATACTGTTATCTCAGCCCGTCCCCTGAAAGAGAAAATGAATAACAGTCTGTTGTTTGCTCTAAAGTGTCCTTCAATGCCCTGAAATGCACCTTTAAATAAAATGTATTATTATTATTATTATTATAATTTTTATTATCGATATTAGTTATTAGTATGACCTTTTTCTAATTGGCTAATGAAAAAGGCTGCATTACTGTAGGAAAACGTGGGGGGGGGGGGGGCTTACACAACGGTGGGC
>JAODKC010000375.1:0-13073 GCA_026777985.1 Mormyrops attenuatus
ACAGATCCAGGATCATGCCAAATCGTCAACAATTTCATCCGGCTAAACGAGTAATCCACGTACGGAGAATACCCCCCTGATCTTTCTGATGCTATATAGAGTGAATCTACCTGATGTTTGTGATTCAAATTGACTCTTTATAAGCCTGCTGCAAAAACCGTTTCAGTAAGTCCTGTACCTAAAGGTGCTGAGGATGCATCCTGGCCACAGAGCAGTTTGTGAGCCAAGTAGTCAGTCTTTCTTGAGTATCCCTCACAGACCTCTGCCTCAGATTTTAAATGCTAATTTTAACATTGAACATTCTTGAACAATACTAAGTATTGTTTCAAAGAGTAAAGCACTGAAAATTTGCAAGCTAAAAGCTGATTAGAGTGGTCAGATATATGGGTTCCAGTGTGTGAGTAATAACTTTCCAAAAAATGTTCATGTGTGAATTCCATTGCATGTGTGAGTTCTGAGAAGCCTTTGCAGGACAGACGTCTTTGCAATGAGCTCATCTGGCTCTTGCCCATGTCTCAGCTGGGGTGTGAGTGGTGGGGGCCTCTTATCTTCATCATTTGCACCTCTCCTCTTGGCCGGCTTCCAAACGACACACCAGGCTTCATCATGCTCACCATCATATGTCTACTTATTTTCCCTCATAGTGTTAACTGAGTTCATGTGTGTGTTCAAGGGTGCAAAATAAACTCCATCAAGGCGGGAAATGTCACTTAAAGACTTTACTCTCATTTATTAAAAGAAAATAAAATATATACTTCAGGCCTAGCACTACACACAAAGCTGCTGCATTCGTAAGTTCACACTGGCTCCAGGTCCTCTCTCTCCACTCTCATGCTCCAACCTAAATCCATTAGAATATTGAGTGTATAATTACAGAATCAGAGGGAATTAGCTGTTTGAAGTTTTTTTCCAAGCAAAGGTCTATATATGTGGGACTACCTAAACACAAACAACAAATTTCCTACCTTAAACTAACTTAAACATGGACAAATATTACCATATAACTAGACAGGCTAAGGGAATGTCCACACTGAACAGAAAAACATGGTTCAGAGTGTTGAGTTCTGTCCAATAAAGCTGGAAGTCCTTGAAATGACTTGGCAGGTATGTCTTCTGTCGAGGAACATCCAGTGAGGACTGAGAAGCAGTTGACATATCCGTGGCCTCCACGGCCTCTAAAGACACGTCATTTGCATGATGAGGCAGAATAGATGCAACATTAGGTTCTGGGTCCCATACAGGAGCATGTTGAGGCATCATGGGATGTAATGGCCACGTCTGGTATGTCTTCTGATGAGGAACATTCAGTGAGGACTGAGAAGCAGTTGACATATCCGTGGCCTCCACGGCCTCTAATGACACGTCATTTGTATGATGAAGCAGAATAGATGCAACATTAGGTTCTGGGTCCAGTATACTGTAGGAGCATGCTGAGGCATCCTGGAATGTAATGGCCACGTCTTGCAGGGGGTGGTTGAATGCTGTTAATAGGTGAATGGTCTGGGCGTGGTATAGTTATGGTGGAAAATTTTGTGTCATGTTAGCGTTTGCCAGTGAATGTAATATAGGCAACTGAGGTTTCTGGGGAAATGGGCAAATGCCACAAAGGGCAATGTGGCTCTGAATCAGCAATCTCAGTCCAGTGGGATGCGAGCTTATTGTGGCAATATACTGGAAGACAAGGGACAGGGATGGACGTGCGCTGACCTGACAACACCACGTACGTGCCACAGGGGGATTTTTTACTCTTTCCCAACCAAGTGAATAAAGCCGTCAGATCTGGATCATTCTCTGAGCTCTACAGCTCACTGAGCTCATCTACCTGTGGGATCATGACCTAAAGAAAGCTTCTTGAGCCCCACTAAAGGTTTAAACCACATCTGCCAGAAAAACATTATTTAATGATGAAATCAAGTAACACCTTCTTGCATTTTATCCACAGAAAGACAAAGTCATCCAGCTACATTTTGTCCATGAAAGCATAAAGACTCTCTTTTATACACAGGAATTTAAAGGAATGTTTCATTTTGTGCACAGAGCTGATTTCAGCGCCTTCCATTTTGTGGGCAGGAGTTGTTTGTTGAAGAGTTTCATACCTGTCTTTCTGTGGACTTTCTGTGGACTTTCTGTGGACAAAATGCAGCAAGGCATTATTTGAATGTTTTTTTGTGCATGAAAATGACAGCTTGACACTTTCCACCCCATATGGAGGAGTGTTGGAAATCCCCTTAGGCATAACGCGGAACTGGAATAAACTAATGCGGGTTGAAAGAGCTGTTTTTTCCTTGTCTTTTGGGGTCAAGGGGTATTTGCCAATACACAGCTATCAAATCCATAATGCAAAAAATTTGTACACCAGCCACATTTCATTAGGATTTTTCACAATTATTATTATACTTTCTGCAATGGAAGTCTATGGCAACCCATAGAACTGATTGGTAACTTTTTTTTAAATTTGGCACATTGATAGAGGACAGTTGAAATTATTCAGGCTCCAAGTTTGGAGTCAATCTATCCATGCCTCTAGCGCCACCATCAGGCCAAAGTTCAAGTACAGTTTTGCTTTTAACTTTTGACCCCTTTGGCCTTTGAATTTTGTTGAAAATGTACTTTTGCGAACTTGTCCTAGGCCGTGAATCCAATCAGCACCAAATTTGGTGAGCATCATCTACAAAGAGTTCTGACAAAAAGTTGTTCAAAGAATCATGCTAAGTCAAATGGTTTGGCCCCTGTCGTCCAATGAATTTGAGGATGAAGTCACCAAACAGGAAATGAGGCCATATCTCAGCAACGATTTCATGTATCAAAACCAAATTTGGGATAGGCACTTGGGATCCAATTCTGAGGTCAAGCCCCAAGTATGGTGCCATTGCACCACTAGGGGGCGCTACCATTAGCAAAAATACATTTTGGCTAATAACTGTTGATCTGTTTGTTGTTGAAAAATCTTGTAAGTCTTGTAATTTCTAATTCTGTGGGATGGCCCCAGGTTGACTCCTGGGAAGGTTAATGTCCCCAGAATTCATGTGGCTGCCATATTGGATTTTAGTGAAAATTTCAGTATTTTCCACATGACACAAAATCTTCACCTTTGAAATTGGTAGGGACTAAGCCACAGTATGCCCTCACCAAATTTGGGGTCAATCCATCTATCCCTCTAGCGCCACCATCAGGCCAAAAGTCAAGATATGTTTTCACATATAACTTTTAATCCCTTTGACCTAGCATTGTGATCTAAGATTCCCCTGAATTGTTGGCTCCTCCCAATTCGATTGCACCCATTGTTGTTAATTTCAACTATATTGCATTTTTCGACACATTGAATTTTCTAAAGAACTACTTTTGCGAAGTAGTCCTAGGCCATTGATCCAATCATAATCAAATTCATCATACATAATCAAATTTGGTGTGCTTTATCTACAAAGAGTTCTGACAAAAAGTTGTTCAAAGAATCATGCTAAGTGCAATGGTTTGGCCCTTGTTGTCGAATGAATTTGAGGGCGAAGGCACGAAACAGGAAAAGAGGCCATATCTCAGCAGCAAACTGATCTGTCAAATCCAAATTTGGGATATGGACTTCAGATCCAATTCTGAGGGCAAGCACCAAAAATGGTGTTATTGCACCACTAGGGGGTGCAACAATTAGCAAAAATACATTTTGGGGAATAACTGTTGATTTGTTTGTTGTAGAAAAATAAATCTTGTAATTTCTCATTCTGTGGGATGGGCCCAGGTTGATTCTTGGGAAGTTTAAAGTCCCCCTAATTCATGCGGCCCCCATAATGGATTTTAGAGAAAATTTAAGTATTTTTCACAGGACAGATATTTGGTGCCATCTTCATCTTTGAAAATTGGCATACTGATAGAGGCTACGTCACAGAACGGCCTCACCGAATTTGAGGTCAATCCATCAAACCCTCTATCGCCACCATCCGGCATTGGTCTCTGGCAGTCTCTTTTTTAATTCTTTCCATGCCATCCATGCTTGGCCCCATTTTTGCTGCTTGCAGCTATATTTCATAAGTTAGTTTTGGGGTTTAATTGCATGTAATTTTCCTGTCTAAAATTTTTTACATGTTGTACAGGGAGCAAGAGAAACTGCAGTTGACTGTGCATCTGGTGAGACACGAGGGGCTGCATTGCAACAAAGTGTATGTGTAACCGAGCTGGCGCCAGTGGGAGAAAAATTGTGTTAAAATTTTAAGCATTTGCAATTGTGTATAATTGCTTTGAAGATATTCATATTGAACTGCAAATGCCTCAAAAACGCTTAAAACAGGACGTACAAACGAGGTGAAACAGTACTTTATGTATGTTTGTAGTAGCCTAATTAAATATTTTTTGTCATACATTTTTCCATCTGTATTTACTAGCTTAAAAAAATTAATATACAAAGTAAAAAGAGCTCTTGTATCGGAATCTGTATCGGTATCGGCAGTTGTGTATCGGAATCAGATCGGAACTGAAAAAATGTGGATCACCCCATCCCTAATTAGTTCCGGAAGGTTAATAATTATTAGTAATATTTTTAGTTTTATGCGTAATTGAAGTTCGGGCGGGTTCTATGTAAAGGTGCTAACTGTCGCAAAAACACAGTAATATCTTATGCCTTATAAGTTAAAAGCTTATAGTTGTTACACTGGACTTATTAGTTTTTATTTTTACAATGAGCATAATATATATTATGTTGACAGGTTCTTTTTTTTTAAAGAATATATATACGTGAATCGTATTTCCGTGCAGTAAGCAGGCCGCAGTTAGGTCTCCCACATTTTGTGGAGAGGCACGGTGGGTGCTGTTGCGGGAGCGGGAGAAACTGTGCATGTGTGCAATCCCCATTCTGCTTTTATGGTGCAGGCAGAATAAAATAAAGTGAAAAATTGATCCCTCCGTGCCTGGTTCCTGTCGCCGCCATTTCACATCTGCTACGGGGTGTTCCACCTTAACTTGTGCACTTTTAAACCACACACCTGCAAACAATCTAATTTGGTATAGTCGTCGATTTCACCTGAAACACATAAACAATTACCAGACTAATACTCTTAAGTAGGTGACCTAGCCTTAAGTGTCTCATTCTTAAAGATGGAAGCCAAAAGACAGGCCATCATTGATCTTGCTCGTGCCGGGAGATCTCCTAAGCAGATTGCAAGTGCCTTAAACTTACACAGAAGCACTGTAAACAATGTAAAAAAAATGTACAGAGAGTCGGGAGATGTGAAGAAAAGGTCTACTGGCTCACGTAGAAGTGTTTGAAGCAAAGACGTCATTAGGAAGGTGAAAAACCGAATAAACACCAACCCATGGCGCTCAATACGCAAGATGGCAAAGGATGTGGGTGTGAGCACTACGTCAATGCATCGCATAGTGAAAGAAGACCTTGGTGCCACTTCTAGGGCCATCACCAGCACCCACCTAATAACTGAAGATTCCAGAAAGAAAGTCATCCTCTTCAGTGATGAAAAATTGTTTTGTGTTGATCGGGTTCTCAACCGTAGAAACAACCGTTATATTTCATCAGATGCAGTAAAGGATGTCCCTGATTGTGTGAAACATGTTTCCAAGACAAAAAACCCTGCCAGAGTCATAGTACTAGGGGTTGTTGCATCCAATGGCAAAAAGTGTCCGCCTGTGTTCATTCCACAAAATGAGAGGGTGAATGCTGATGCCTATATCAAGATGTTGACAAAGCATGTGCTACCTTGGATTCAAAGGACCTTTCCCGATGGAAATTATGTATGGCAGCAAGATGGTGCACCCTGTCATACGGCAAGGAAGACCCAAGAATTTTTGCAGCAGAACATGACCAACTTCTGGGGTAAGGACATGTGGCCTCCCAACTCACCCGATTTGAATCCCCTGGACTATAGTATCTGGGCATACATGGAGCAGGAGGCCTGCAAGAAACCACATTCATCAGTGCAAGCTCTGAGGGCATCCATCACCAGAACTTGGAGCAAAATGGATGAGGCATATGTAAGAAAGACGTGCCAGAGTTTTCGTCATAGGCTGGAGAGTGTAATTGAAAAAACGGGTGGAATTATTGAATAACATGTGTTACATAACTATAAACAATAACCTGTAACATTAAAAGTGTGATTTCAATGTTTCTGTTGTTTTATTTACTCTTACTTTCTGAATAAAGTGGTTGCACAAGTTAAGGTGGAACACCCTGTACACTGGGTCAATCCGCGTCAATGCTTGGAGTGATTCTACTCCGACGGGCCCTTGAGCAAGGCCCTTAACCTGCAATTGCTTCATCCTGGGTATGATGTTAATCTACATTCAGCCTTGCAAGCAGGTCCTTCAACTTACAGGGAAATTTGGGCGCTGGTGGCAGGATTGACACTCCGGCCACCAGGGGAAAAAAAACTCACACTGTTCCATTCAATTCCATTCTATGGCAGACTCCTCTACACCATGTGCCCGCATTTGGTGGGAGGGTGTACACTCTAGATTTTCTTTTATAAAGTCCCTTTCGTGGCTATTCAGAGCATAGGCTTGAAGGATTTTTGTTTGTTTTTCTGGGGGGTGGGTTTTCCCTGAGACATATTGGTTAATGTCACTCCAAAAAACCTTTTCAGTATGTCCTGTACCTAAAGGTGCTGAGGATGCATCCTGGCCACAGAGCAGTTTGTGAGTGAAGCAGTCAGTCTTTCTTGAGTATCCCTCACAGATCACATTTTAACATTCATGAAAAATACTAAATATTGTAACATTTCAAAGAGTAAAGCGCTGAAATTTTGCAGTCTAAAAGCTGATTAGAGTGGTCAGATATATGAGTTCCAGTGTGTGAGTAATAACTTTCCAATAAAAGTTCACATGTGAATTTCATTGCATGTGTGAGTTCTGAGAAGCCCTTGAAGGACAGACGCCTTTGCAACAAGCTCATCTGGCTCTTGACCATGTCTCAGCTGGGGTGTGAGTGTTGGGGGCCTCTTATCTTCATCATTTGCACCTCTCCTCTTGGCCGGCTTTCACACGACACACCAGGCTTCATCATGCTCACCATCACGTCTACTTATTTTGCCTCATAGTGTTAGCTGTGTGTTCATGTGTGTAAAATAAACTCCATCAAGGCGGGAAATGTCACTTAAAGACTTTACTCTCATTTATTAAAAGAAAATAAAATATATACTTCAGGCCTAGTACTACACACAAAGCTGCTGCATTCGTAAGTTCACACTGGCTCCAGCTCCTCTCTCTCCACTCTCATGCTCCAACCTAAATCCATTAGAATATTGAGTGTATAATTACAGAATCAGAAAGAATTAGCTGTATGAAGTTTTTTTCCAAGCAAAGGTCTATATACTGTATGTGGGACGACCTAAACACAGACAACAAATCTCGTACCTTAGACTAAAACACAGACAAATATTACCATATAACTAAACAGGTTAAGGGAATGTCCACATTGAACAGAAACATGAACAATTCAAAAACACGGTTCAGAGTGTTGAGTTCTGTCCAATAAAGCTAGAAGTCCTTGAAATGACTTGGCAGGTATGTCTTCTGTCGAGGAACATCCAGTGAGGACTGAGAAGCAGTTGACATATCCGTGGCCTCCACGGCCTCTAAAGACACGTCATTTGCATGATGAGGCAGAATAGATGCAACATTAGGTTCTGGGTCCCATACAGGAGCATGTTGAGGCATCATGGGATGTAATGGCCACGTCTGGGTGGTTGAATGCTGTTAATAGGTGAATGGTCTGAGCGTGTATGTGGTGTAGTTATGGGTGGAAAATTTTGTGTTATGTTAATGTCTGTCAGTGAATGTGATATAAGCAATTGAGGTTTCTGGGGAAAGAGCACAGGCCACAAAGGGCAATGTGGCTCTGAATCAGCAGGCTGACTGAGTGATGTAGATTTCCTGAGTGGGACATTAAACAAAACTGAGTTAGGGTTGACATGAATAGGCTTGATATGGTTGTAATATAAGATTATAGGCTTCCTGTCAGGCCTGGATATGTAACAAATTTGGAATTTAACAGGAGGAAGTCAATCACTGATTGGTATGGCATGTAATACCACATAGGGCCCAGTCCAGTGGGGTATGAGCTTATTGTGGTGATATACTGGAAGTCAAAGGACAGGGATGGACGAGCGCTGACCTGACAATGTCACGTAAGGGCTACAGGGGGATCTTTAACTCTTTTCCAACCAAGTGCATAAAACCATCAAATCTGGATCGTTCTCTGAGCTATACAGCTTGCTGAGCTCGACAGCCCAGTGTGCTCATTTACCTGAGGGATCATGACCTAAAGAAAGGTTTAGTGCAGACCTCGCTTAGGTCTTTGTAGTCCAAAGAAGAAGGTGTCCCACACAGATGGCAGTACAAGCATGGATGCCCTTTCTTCTCTCCTGGCTCCTTTCCTTGAGGAGATGAAACACTTTGTTTTCGAACAAGTGAAATCACTAAGTGGCGTACTCCAGGAACAACATTCAGAGCCTATTTGAACATACTGAGGGTTGATCCAACAAATTGCTTCAGTAAAGTCTGTAGCCGATCAGCACTCCAAGGGGCTGGCTGACTTCAATAAAGGACTGCTTTCTGTAGATGACAAAATAACTGAGATTGAAGACAGAAGCCATCGCCTTAACCTGAAGTTAATTGGTATAAATCTTGGCCATGAAAGGAGTGATATGAGGTCGTTTTCTAGCCAGCTCTGACCTGCTCTTTTCTCTTGTCTCTCTGGGTGGAGTGGTGGCTCTGAGGTTAGGGATCTGTGCCAGCCACTGGAAGATTGCTGGTTCAAATCCCGTGAATGCCCAGAGTGATTCTACTCAGTTGGGCCCTTGAGCAAGGCCCTTAACCTGTAATTGTTTCATCCTGGGTATGATGTTAATCTACATTCAGCCTTGCAAGCAGGTCCTCTAACTTAAAAGGAAATTTGGGGGTTGATGGCAGGATTGGCACTCCAGCCACCAGGGAAAAAAACTCACACTGTTACATTGGACTAGTGTGGTGCTGAGGTATCACCTGCTGCATGGCTGCACTCAGGATCTCATCCCTGAGGTGCTTTGTTGGGTGTGGCCACGCAGTGTAATTCCAGGAAGTTTTTCATTTCCGCCTTGGTGTCCCCTTTTTTAGTTTCAATCATGGCTAAAAATAGCTTCTTGGAATGTTAGAGCCCTAAAAATGTCCAGTATGTCTGATTTTCTATAAAGGCAGTGTGTTGACCTTCCCTTCTTAGTAGATACCCATTTACTATGGCGGGATGCATTGCGCGCGGCTACCAGGTTCTACAGGGTTCTTTCCTCATCATTGGCTTCCTCTCAGAGATATAGGGTGGTCATCCTTGTCAGGCGGACCCTTCAAATTCATATTCTCCATTGGGAGGGGATGCTGAGGGCAGGTTCTGTTATAATCTTTCTGACCCAGGGGGTAGGAAGGTCTGTTTTGTTGCTGCTTATGCTCACATGGCTTATTCTTCCTGGACCTGTCTAAGCATATTCTTAAATTCCAGGAACTTGAGCTTGTTATTGGAACCGATGCCAGTGCTGTCTACAACCCTGTCCTGGATAAATCTCCCTCCCTTGATAGCCGGGCGCCCCCCTACACAGTCCTGCATAGATGTACATCTTTGTTTCTCTCTTGCACCTGCTATTTCTAATGCTTCTCTGCTTTGCTCTTCTTTATCAAATCTCAAGTGTGTTTTCCTCCATTTAAATGTACCCTCTCCACCTCCCCAGGCCTTGCGATGGAAGTTTAATTTGTCTCTGCTTTAAAACCTCATATTCATAGCTTATTTGACTCCTAAACTTAAAGAATTTATTTCTATCAATGCGGGTTCAACTGACAACCCAGCCTACTGGTGCCTGGCTGCTAAGGGCGTCCTTTGTGATGCCACGGTTGCTTTCATGGGGAATCCCTGAAATGTCAGCACTCCAATTCCACGAGGGGGTGTGAGGCTAGAGTGACAGCACTGACAGTTCAGCTCATCCAAAGTCAATGGCACTGATCCCCACCCAGCTCTACACCTCACACTATAGGTCAAACTGGGAGTGAGCAGTTAGCTAGAGCTAGAACTAGAGTCCTTATAGGCTAGACTAAACAAGTGTGTTTTTAGTCTAGACTTGAATATTGACAGTGAGCCTGAATCCTGCATATCCTTGCCCCAGTGCCTGCAGCTTCGCTCCCTGTGGTCCATGTGCCCCCTGCTGCACCTCCCGCTGCTACGCCCAAGGCCCCTGCTGCGCCTCCCGCTGCTACGCCCGAGGCCCCTGCTGCGCCTCCCGCTGCTACGCCCGAGGCCCCTGCTGCGCCTCCTGCTTTGTTCCCTGAGGTCCCTGATCCCGCCGAACCAGCTCCCATGGCCCCTGCTCCTGTCCCCGAGGAGGTCCCTGACTGCCCAACCACCGCTTCTCCCTCCACAGTGGAGTTGGAGGAGAAGCTTGAGTGGGACCCCTCGGGGATCTCCCTGACTTCCCCCGTGACTCCCCCAGTGACTCCTCCACCGTCACCCCAGTGTGGCAGGCCCCGGCCGGGTCCCCGCCTCTCAGTCTCCCGGAAAGGGAGGGGACACCGGGGCCAGGTCCTGCCCGCCCTGCCCCCCGGCTTGCCTGCGGTTCCCCTGGCTGCGGCTCGGCAGTCGCCTGCGGGTCCTCCAGCTCCTGCTCGGTGGTCACCTGCAGTCCCCCTGGCTTTGGCTCGGCGGTCGCCTCCGGTCCTGCCTGCAGCACCTCGTCAGCCAGCTGCAGTCCCGCCTTGTCAGCCATCTGCGGGTCCCCCATGACGGTAAAAGTGCCGGAAACAGATGTTTACCAAGGTAGTTAACTATTGACTTCCACGTTGCGGAACGAAGCAGGAAACAAAAATGAAAAAGGCTAGTTTCCAAAACTTTTCCTCTCTATCCAAGAATTCCAAAACTTATCCAGTGTCACGCCCTGCCTGTGCCAGCCTCGTGTGGACCACGCCTACCTTGTTAACTCCGTGTGGAATCCTTCCGTTTACCTGTTTTGCATTTCCTGCTTGTAGTCATGTATATTAGTCCACGTTCAACTCCGTTTCCCCAGGTCTGTCATTAATGTTAATTCACCGTGTGATCCCCATTCTGCCTGTTTTCCTTAATAAAACCCTGAAAGACACATTCGTGGCTCTGCTCGCTTGCTTCCCCGCTCGCTCGCCCGCTTGCACGGTCATCACATCCAGGGCCTGGAAAATTTATTTCAAAATTCCAGAACTTTTCCAGGTTTTCCATAACCGCGGGTACCCTGTTATTCAAGATTGCTGATTATTCTTGGCCTTACGTGACAATGTTTTTAATTTTTTAGCAAATTAAAAGAATGAGGATTCTTCTCTCTGTCACCCAGAAAGCAGCCTGGGCCAAATAATAATAATTGATACTTTATTGATCCCTCTAGGGCAGGCATCACCGAATGGCGGACCTCGGTCCGGATCCGGACCGAGTGATGGTTCTGTCCGGACCCGTGACCAGTCTGGTAAATTCACGAGATTAAGTAATTTTCATGGAGCATTATTTTGGACGGTCGTGGCTATTGACTCGGGCGCTGCTACTCCAGTTAATACGACAATAGCTTCACTCAGTTGAGCCAATAAAATCGTTAGTTTACCACAGCAGAGAGGAAGAGAGTTAAGAGACAACATGGCTTGCTCCAAAAGGCGGAAAGTAGATGATGAAAATCGTTGTTTTAAAGATGAATGGATGGAGAAATATATGTTCATTCTTCCGGCAAACCGGTGTGCCTCATATGCTCTGAAAATGTGGCGTTAATTAAAAGCGGCAACGTGAAGCGCCACTATGAAACAAAGCACAGCTCTTTTGAGCAAAGTTATCCCCTGAAGTCCGAGCTGAGGGCATGCAAAATAACCGAACTGCAAGCCCAGTATGACAGATCTACCCGACTCATCACACATACATTTACAGCCCAGCAATGTGCAAACGAATGTTCCTTAAAAGTTAGCGTGGATTTTGGGGCAACATAAAAAAACTTTTAGTGGTGGGACAGTTGTGAAGGAGTGCTTAAACACCGTTGCTGAGACATTATTTGAGGAAAAACAAAAAGACGAGATGTGCGAAAAAATCTAACAAATCCCGATGTCAGCTACAACAGCAACTAGAAAATCAGAAATATTAGCAGATGATGTACTGGCACAGCTTGATGCAGCTATTCAGAGTTCACCATGCCTATCTTTGGCCATTGACGAGTCTGTAGATGTTACTGACAATGCCCAACTTTTGGTGTACGTGAGATTTTTTCCACAAAGATAAGGAGCTCTGTGAGGACCTGCTGAGTGTAACACCACTTGAAACACACACAAGAGGAGAGGACATATATGCACCAATAAAAGAGATGCTGAGAAAGAGGGGCATAGATATGAAGCGGGTTGCCTCTGTCACCACAGCTGGTGCCCCTGCCATGGTGGGAAAAGAGAGGGGGCTGAAAGAGGACAATCCTTATTGCTTACCACTGTCTCATCCAGTGGTAAGAGTTGACTTTTTTACTTGAAGTGTAGGCTTTCAGTTCTTCAGGTTGGGACCTCTTTAATTTAAGAGAAAAATGAGTTATTCCACTCTGTGTGCACTTTTTAAATTTATTTTATTCTGAGGTTTCTGTTTTCTTTAATCTAAAATAAAGGCCTTGAATTTATTTGCTATAAGGGGAAGGCTATAAGACACAAGATGGACTTCACTTCGGACCTTCTACTTGGATGAAATTTAATAACTGGACCTCAGTGACTATTAATTGAATACCCCTGCTCTAGGGAAATTCTCTTTATGCCATCCCCAACTTGCTATTTGTAGGCAGGAGTAAGCTGGCTGTGAAGGGCTGCCACCTGTTGCAGTGCCCAAGGAGCTGAGAGTTAAGGGCCTTGCTGAACGACGCACAAATGTGCTGAAGCTGGGTTCAAACTGGTGACCTTCTAGTCATAGGCTTAACCCACTGAACCACGTGCTGCCCCCTAAAGCTGAATAACTCATGATTCTGTTTATTCATTCAAAATCAAAGGCATGCTGCCATTGTTACAGTGGGGCAAGATAGATAACCTCCCGCAGGGCAGCTTACAGGCAAAAATGGACATTTTATAAGATAAAGTCAAAAGGAACAAGA
>JAODKC010000376.1:0-13061 GCA_026777985.1 Mormyrops attenuatus
GAACTAGCAGCACAGAGGCTACAATGGGATCTTGATTTAATTAGCGACTGGGCTGATACCTGGCAGATGAAATTTAATATAGATAAATGTAAGGTGATCCATGCAGGGAGCAGAAATATAAAGTACAGATATTTTATGAGTTCAACTGAAATGAACATAGCAGATTACGAGAAAGACCTCAGTGTGTATGTTGATGCTTCCATGTCCCACTCTCGTCAGTGTGGGGAAGCAATTAAAAAGGCCAATAGGATGTTGAGTTACATCTCTAGGTGTGGAGTTTAAGTCAAGGGAGGTGATGCTAAGATGATACAATTCCTTGGTAAGACCCCACCTAGTGTGCAGGTTTGGTCACCATACCTTACAAAGGACATTGCTGCCTTGGAAAGGGTTCGACATAGGGCTACAAGAATGATTCCTGGTCTTAGAGGAATATCTTTTGAGGAGAGGTTACCGGAGCTGAATCTGTTCAGCCTGGAGCAAAGGAGATTAAGGGGGAACATGATCCAGGTATATAAAATTCTAACAGGTCAAGATGCTGTTCAGCCAAATAGTTACTTCAATATTAGTTTAAATACTAGAACTCATGGCCTCCTAGATAGCTCCTTGGGGGATGTTTCAGGCACGTCCAACTGGAAGGAGGCCCCAGGGCAGACACAGGGCACGTTGGAGAGATGGAGATGGAGAGCAAATGGTGGGCAGACTTATACAAGTGAATTCAGAAATTCTTTTGCTCCAATTTATTTAGAAATAAAATGTTATTCTGTCACCAACAAAAAAACATGATTATTATGGTGCACAATTATTAGGCAGTCAGAAACTTTTCTCTTCGCCATCCTCAGAAATAACAATAAACAGTTTTAGTTATTCAGTGTATGGAATAAACTTTCAACCATTCTATAATGTCCACTTTACCAAGTTTAGTGTCTTGTATAGTTACCTTTCTTCTCAGTAACCATCATGGGCATGTTGTCAATTGAACCAGTTTAGTTTTTCATTGGACCATGTCCTATATTAGCTGAAGCAGCTAGGACCGCCTCCAAATTTGCAGTAGATCTTGCAGTCGATTTTTACACCATCTGCAAGTTGGAAAGGTCTGACAAGTTCATCACTGATAACTGCAGCCCACATGACCACTTCTCCACCACACTGATGGTGCTAGAAGGTGTTGATCCATGGGACCATCCATCCATCTACTCACTGAGTCACTCTAATGTCATATGTCCATAAAACCTTTGTATATAATCAGCCTTGAGACGTGTCCATGCCCATTCTTAATGTTTTAGCTTGTGTGCTTGATTGCAGGCCATGTTTCAGCCTTTGTGACCTTGGCAGTGTCATGTAGCACATTGCAATTAGTACTTAGAAATGTTCAGATTGCAGTTTTAAAAAATGGTGACACTTGATTCTAAAGGGTTTCTGAAAGTCTCCCCTTTAATTTAACACAAATCATTGGCAGTTAATTTGTATCATTTTCTCCCTACATACTTCTTCCCTTCTCTTTGTCTGTTGGCCACTTCTTGCACTGTGAGGATTGTGGGGCTGTCCTGCCGGTGGTTGTACTTAATATTTACGGTGGCATCTTAATACCCATGAAGCATGTAATTTTGTAAAATAGATTATAACCTTATGAAGTTTAAGGAAACAGCATTCTTCTTATTCAAATTTCTAATTATCTCCTTGTGCCGCCCTTTGGTAGCAAACAAAAAATCTGCCTTCATTTCCAGGCCTACAAATTATATTTCTCTTATATTTATAAATGAGGACACATATGATGAGTACAGCACAGAGAATCAGTAAAACTCCAACAATCCCCCATGTCTTACAGGTGCCTAAAAAACACAGAGAGACTATGTTAAAAATGAAGCATATTACCTTTGTAATTGAAATATTACCTTAAAAACCCAACATTGGTCTATTACCTGGTCCATCTGCACTGTTCTTGCTGGTGGAATTTGACACACCTAAATGATATGGAACGTAAGGAAAAGAATATTATTTAACTTCAAACTATAAAACTCAAAAATAAAAACAGAGTTAATCTAGAACTGATCATCGGTGATCTCCTTACCTGGACTAGTTATTTCCACTCTTACAGTGCTAATGTTATTTCCATGTTCATCTTGCACCGTGTAGACGCCAGCATCGTCAGAGGTGACACCATGTATTCTCAGCACCTCATTCTCCTCTTTGGATCGATTGCTGTACCTTTCCTTCAGCGCTGGTTGTCCCTTTCCTTCAGCATTAATTTCTATTTTGCCGATGTCATTCCCTGTTCCATTTCTCCAGAAGTACAGCTTCACAGATTCATTGGAGTGCAGTGGTATACTAAGTGTACCTTTAGAAGGACAAGCAACACTTTTGTCCCAACCTAAATGAGGAAGAGGGATGACACTATAGTACAGAGTGCTGCAGGACCCCCCGTCCTAGCAAGTGTAAACATACGAGGAACTTAGCGATAACTTTTACAATGACCTTTGAATTTGTTTTGCTATCCATTTCCTTTATTTGAGTAAAACAGCTGTATTGCCCTTCATATTTAAAGGTGGTTGATCTTATTGTTATGCTAAAATTGCCATTCTTAAAGTCTTCATCTGAATAAATTAGGCCCCATTTATTTCCAGTATCATTTTCATTACGCCAAAATATATCGTAAGTCCTTTCATCGGTTTTATTTTGATATTCCCAAAAAATGTAAGTGACGGGTTTCTCGTTCTCAATACAACCTAAAGTAACAGGATCCCCATATTTAATTGGCTTTGTAGTATTTTCCACGGGTACACATCCAGGAATATCCAACAGTGGAAAAAAAAACAGGGCCCAAGAATAAACTTGCATTCTTGTCAAATCCTATATAGGAAATTATCCGTTTCCAAAAGGATACCTGAAAAAAAATCCGAGGCTAATCCACTTTATTGTCCACATGTGTGTTCTTTTCCTTTAAGTTCCGTGAATCTATGTCTGTCCTAAGAGAGAAATTTCAAGATTACAAAGATTACAAAAAGGTTTCTCCGTAAAATCATATTCGTAAATACAGAGCTTTTCAGCAAAATTAACGATCGGTCAACATTTTATATCAAGGACAGGAAATGAAATAGATCAAATGCCAGGATATTTATTTTCTTATGAAGTATATTACATGCATTATCGAACAGCTCGTTCCCCTTGCCATTAATGGTTATTTTTAGTTACTTAAAATTACATTTTTAAATCAATGAACGCGTTCAAGCGTGTCACCATGAACAATAACTGGGATCGCCGAAGAGCCACATCATAAGCTTTTATGTTCATTCTTTGGATGACCTGAAGCTGAAAATACTATCGTAATACTATGATCAGTTAAAGGTAACTCTTACCTGAATTTTAGGTAGTAATAATAATGTAATGACCAGATTTAAGAAATAAGATCTCCGAGGGTTTGCTGCAGAACGTGGATTTATTAACAGTAAGCGGCTGCGGTTATGTCCACAGACACTAACTCAAACGGAACAAATAATAATCTCGACACCCCGACAGAGTCTGACACGCGAGGCTGAAGTTGGCTCCTTATTCACCAGCTACTTATTCGCGATTTCGGTTCCACCTTAAATGTCTTGCAAAGTAGGGCTGTGCCGCCAGTAGGTGGCCGTTTTCACTCATTTGAACGAAGTGTTCATTATTTTACAATGCTGCAGTACATTATTATATAAATCAGCATTTTCGCACTATGTCACACTCACTCTCACCTACTAATGTCAGATTATCTAGACGTTTTGAGATAAAAGAGGAAGAATGTCCTGAAATGAGTTGAGGCCATGTATTCAGTCATTTGTATGCTCATGAACTACTGTCTGCACTTCGTTCAAATGAGTGAAAACTGCCACCTACTGGCGGAACAGCGCTATTTTTGCAAGACATTTAAGGTGAAACCGAAATCGCGAATAAGTAGCTGGTGAATAAGTAGCCAACTTCAGCCTCGTACGAGAGTGGGTCTTTCTGAGCTCCGAAACAGGTCGGCAGTGCTGCGTCTCATTTCCCCGTTTATTCGCTTTGATTTGACTTCACATTATTTTATTTTGTTATGTTTTATTTTGTTATTGTTTTTATTTTAAGCTATCTCCACTTTACAAAGCCTGTAAGGGAAATTTCAAAGACATAACGTTGAAAATCAACACGATAGTTCTTGTTACGGAGAGTTGTCAGGGTGATTCGTGAATGATATGGCAGGAACACTCCTGAGTGTCAGTGAGGACACTGAATTGAAGAGACAGACTTCAAAATGGGAAGGATGATGGCTTTATAACCTCTTAAAGGCACCCAGGGACTGATATGCAGGTCACCAGGTACAGGTATGCAGATAGTGATGAAATAACAGAAATGAACTTATAGTCATTGAAGAATCCAAGCAAGCGTGTAACAAATAATTCTGAAAACAGTAAAGAAATACAGCGATACCAATCCCAAATACAACATTAGACAAATAACATAAGTTAGAGTACAGCGCAAGTAGGGATTTCCCTTAGCCTTTATGCTACTTAGGCGCCATCTAATGCCCGAACCGGGAGATCGCATTAGTGCAGTGATGCACCATATTCTGTATTGTAGCGCACTACATTTACTGTCACAATTAAAAATAGCGTCGCCACTCGTCTCGTATAATCCGCGATAGTCTCGTACTGGAACTCGAATAAAATGTTCCTTACCGTATTATATTGGACTATTCCGTATGGAAAGGAACGGGTGGCAACCCTATTGTCAAGGGTCAGTAAATGTAAGAACGCTGGATATAATGAGACAGGAGCCGTCTGAAGCGTATAAACTCGATGAACATGTCTTTTTAAAGACCCTCTCGGCACATTGTTGCCTGAAGATTGTTGCTTGTTCAGTATCCACACTTAGTTAATTAGTCAGCCCTTTGCCAGAGCTGAAATGTACAGCCCAGTTATGAAATCTTTCCAGGATTACAATTTCTATTTATGGTGATGCAGCTGAAATGTTTTTGATTGTCAAGTCCTTGTTTTTCCCTTGTTGCTTTGGGGTCACAAGATTTGATGGCTGCTATCAAATATCGTGACCCCTCTGCTGAAGGTGGATGGTGCAACCCAGTCGTGAAATCTTACTAATATTTTCATGTACAATGATGACAAGTCACATGAAGTGTTTTTGGGAAACAGTCGTACGTCGGATGTTGGTTAGTCTGAACTACCATAGTACGATGCATCGTTAATGCTAACTTCTGTCGTTGTTTGGGAAACGCACCCCCGCTCGATAGAATCACTTTGATAAAAACCCTCCCACTTCACTTATGTGCAGTTAAACGGAAGTTAACGGTATCAGCGGCAGCATGAAAATAAATACCTGCCTCGTCATTCTGTGTAAGTAAACGAATTAAATTATCAAAAATTGTGGAATGTTTTCGACGTTTCATAGATTATGTGGAATTAGCCTCAAATGTAAGCAAGTAAATACAGTTTTTTTTCACAAACAGACGTCACAAAGTGCTGAGCAATAAAATGAAATAAATAAAATGTCATAGAAGTTACAATACAGATTATAAAATAAAATTGAATATTCTAACGGAAGCTACCCAAAGCCTTGTGTAAACAGGTAAGTCTTTAGCTGGGCCTTAAACTGTTTGACAAATTGCACCTGTCACAGGGCTGGCGGAAGGCTGTTCCACAGTATCGAAGTCACAGATTGAAATGCAAGACAACGACTAATACAGTGGTCAACACCATATGAACTTTGACGGACATTTTGATCAAAATGCTATTTTACTACTTCATAGTATTGTAATAGTGGGCCGCTGAGCCACGCTCGCAATAATAAGTCAGCAGAGAGTCGGGGATTTAATCACCAGATGGCTTTTACTACCCCCGTACCACCCCAATAACACGCGCTCGCACTGCCCAACCATACGCACATACGCTACGTACAACGATAAACATTAACACTATACATGACATAACACACAGCACATTTATAGCGACACAAGCGATTACTAAGAACTATTTACAAAGCTGGCATCATTCCAATCTGCCGAGCTGCCCGCCGGTACCTCCGCGCTACAGTATTTAGAAACGTAACACGCGTTTTTTTCTCAATCAAAACATTTTGACACGGATATAGATGATGAGTATTTCCTCACACACGTTTCTCCGTGCACGGACAAGTTGACGATCCCTGGTTTAATATATGCCGGTTTAATAGACATGCAGCATCAGATTTCTGCCTGCATTAACAAAAATGTTTTGGCAGTGATACACGGCGATACAGTGCGCCATAAATAACATTTGGAAATACTAAAGTATTTTGCAATTTACATTTCCATACCTCTAATACATTTAGATGCAAGATAAGAAATGTGTTCGCGCCTAAAAGCCAAGATAATTAACATTTCTCATAAACATCAAACCACATTTCCTGCTTTGAAACTATTCGTGGTTTCCTTTTCTCAATTCCTACTTTGTGGCTTCCGTATTGGCAACAAAAACAGCCTTCATTAATTAATTTATGTTACTGTACAAGTCCGATTTACTTATCACTATAGAAAGGTTTATTCAAAAATGTTATTGATGTTATTAATTTCATTAATTTTTAATCATTATTTTTTTTCAATAAATATGCATGTTAATGTTCGATCTTGTCAGTTTCACTGATTATGCATCAAAATGTAACACAGGGCAAGTTCTAATTGTTTTGAATTAAGAAATTAATATCTCATCATTACTAAGTGTGGCAAATGTTAGCCTGAATTAAAATATTGAAGGCAATCTACGCCATTCTATTGAGAATTATCTTTATGCGCAGTTTACTTTAATCAGTAAACCATATCATTGATTTTTTTTCCCTCCTTGCAGGCCTTAGTGCCCACTGGGTGAACATAACCGGGGAGCTGAGGCTGGTCCGTCCAGGAGATGATGTGACTCTGTGCTGTACTGAGGAGTTTGAGAAGTCTATGTGGTTCAGCCACCGCCCTGGCGAGTCGCCGGTCGTGATCAGCGTGTCCAAAATCCCAAGTGTCCTAGTTAATATTTACCGAAACAAAAGTTACCGGCAAAGATTCATTACAGTTAAAAATTCATCAATCAATGCAGTTAACCTTGAGATCAAAAATCTAACGGTGGAAGATACCCAAGCCTCCTATTACTGTGGCGGAATCCATGACATAACGATGGTTTTTGGACCCAGTTTCACCCTTAAATTCTCAGGTACTGATCAGGTCCACCCCCCGCAGTCCAATGGCAAATGGTCTGTTGGTGTGAACGTGCGACTGAATGGTGTGAGTGCCCCGTGATGGCTTGGCGGCCCGTCTTGGGTTATTCCCCCGTGACTCTGTCAGGGTGCCGCCAGAGATTTTGTTTTACTGGTGCTATGGGGTTGTTTGACTTTTCGGCGATGTGCTGGTCGCCGGAGTTTTATTTCTACTGCAACACCCCTGACACGCGCGCGCGCGCACGCAGTACCCTCTCCGCGACAGGTACAATGATATTGAATGACATGTTAAACACAAAGTGATATATTAAATTATAGTGTTCAGACATTAAAAATAAATTCAAAATAAACCGCAGACATTTCTTGTGGGTGTTAACGGGGTGCTACAGATATTGTAGGGTTAACTAAAGTACCCCAAAGCACCTCCCTGGCGCCACCTCTGGACCCTGTAAGCGGGAATTGAAAATAAATGAATACATTAAATCAGACTTTAGGTTTAGAGATAGACACTGTAAATATTCAATTGAATTTCATGTTCATTCGTGCGCCTTTGTATCTCTCTCTCTCTCTCTCTCACTGTGTGTATATGTATATACGTATATGTACATGTATGTGTATATATATACACACACATATTTTTCCCTCTCTTGACTAGATCAAAGACAGGAGCTCCCAGAATTTCCGTTGTACTTGTTCCTTTTGCCACGATGTGTCTTATTATTAATCCTTTTTCCCGCGTATTTATGTTACATAAAATGTAAGTACCAAGTTTCAAGTTTTGTCACATATACAAACATACACTGTACATGTTGGTAGTAAAACGCTTTTCCACCAGCTCCCTGGGTTGTGCTCAAAAGAGAACAACGTGAATAATTATAATAGCAATAATAAAAATAAACAAGAAACAAATTAATTACTTAATCAATAAATCACTGTAGGTTACATAATCAGTCTGTCTATTTCATTATATATCATTCTCTGCGTATAAATATACAATCGTCTGCATATTAACTGCACAGGCTTTACCAGACAACAACAGGATTATACCCAGAGACGACGGCAGGGTGAGTTACTACAACTTCTTAAATACCTTTGTATACAGTATTTTAAAAATATACAGTGTATTAAATCAGATATATACTAAATAATCTTATACAGAAGTAATCATGTGTTAATGCGCGCATTTTTTGTCATATCACACACCAGTCACTTTAATTATAAGAACTGAATTATAAGAAGTTTTAGAGTTACTCCTGAATTCTATTTTTCCTTCAGCAACGGGTGAATAGACATGCGAACCGGGAAGCACAGATATGAAGTGGGATGCTGTTGTTAACCTTAGGTTGAAGACTCAAGAGAACACATTCGAATGGGCACCGGAAATTACACGAATTTGTGCAATACTTACTGAGTCTTGGGTGACTTAAATGTAAATAATTTAAAGATTATTCATACTATGGATATTGAAACAGTATTCGGAATTATTTTACGCAAACTTAAAAAGTGTAACTAATGATGCAAAACAGCACCACCTATAGACTATGAAAATGAACTCTTTAGTACTAGTTATACTCTATTACCGACTGCCAGTGAAAGGTGCATAAATATCCATATTTTACATAGAACTGTAATAAAATTGCATGCAGTTACTTGCCAATAAGCACAGAATATATTTTGAGGCACCGCTGCCATCAGTTTTAGCTCTTGCATTAAGGAGCAGAAGCATATTCGATTTGTTCTGTTACTGTTTTTTGTCTGGTTTTTGTATTTTTAATTTTTAATTGACACTTGCTTCAATATACGGTTTTGCTAGTTGCTACATTATAACTGGGAATGTTTCCAGGAATTTTGAAAAATACTTGTTACTTGAAAATTGTTACACTGTACTGCACCCCCAAAATTTAGAGAGTGTGATCAATAAAATGTCTATAATAATACTTATTCTAAGCCAAAAAAAAAAGTTTACACCTGGGGTCTTCAACCTTTATCAGGCCAGGGTCCCCTTAGTGTATCGAGACCCCCTCTTTACACATTATAAAATCGTGTTACAGGTTAGGTCTGATGTATATTAACATATTAACCTGTTTATTGAGGATTAAATTAATAAATATTAATGACCCTATTAACCTTTTTATTTATTTTGTCTTGACATTATTGATTGAGGCTTATAATTGTTGCAGTTTTTACATTACATTTCTGTTTCGCTTCATAGATGTGTAAGGTGGGTGAATATGTTTCAGATAACTTAGTCAACACTATTGTCTCGACTAAAAATCAAAGGACTCGAGGATGGGCGTTAAGAGAACAAAAAAGAGGCTTTGCAAAAAACAGGGGCAGTCAAAATGAGAAGGTGACTGGGGCTGATGAGACAAACAGACACTTTAATACACAGACTAATGAGAGACAACAAGCAACAAGTGTGGATCATCAGGGAGAAGACAGGAGGGTCATGTGGATATGATGGGCAGGACAGAAGAATACAACCCCCCCTCGGAACAGGGGTCCAGAGCCTATCTGGGCACGGAGGACAAACAGGGAAGAGGACCAACTGGACATCAGACAGAAGGGACAGACAAACAAGACAAGATGAGCAATGCCACAAGACTGGACAGGACTGGACATATGGGGACCCTCCTGGACCCTGGGGATCTGGGCAGTGACCCTGGGACCTGGACCCTCCTGGGCTCAATCACCAGTGAGGCAGGGCACATTAGGACCGCAGGACCTAAGGGCCTTGGAGGGCCAGTGGGGCTGGAGGGTGCCAAGGGGCCAGCAGGGCCAGAGCAGGAGTGCGCCGAGGGAACTGTAGGGCCGAGACAGGAGTGCACCATGGGTCCTTTCCTCTTGACCTGGGCATACAATGTCGGGTGAAGGACAGTCTGGGCTGCTGGCACGGAAAGTGAGCCCCCATCTTCCCCTCTGGGAGATGGAGACACAGCAAGTCTCTCCCTTGGGCTCCATCCAACACCACTGACCACACTGGGGCCTAGGACCAGGTCAATGTGGACCTTGAGCTGAGGTGGGGGCCAACAGAGCAGGACTCAGAGGAAGGCCCAAAGGGTCCCACTCTAAGTCCACCAGCAGGGCATCGAGTGGTCAGGTGTGGTGAGTCACGCATCGGTCTGACGGCCACTTGCAGGGAACATGGATACCGTTGGGGAGAGCCAGTAGGCTGCGAAGAGGCTGCCAAGGCAATGATTGGAGACAAGGCAGGTGCCGGTGGGACACCAGGAGATGAGGTGGGTGCCAGTGGGACAGCTAGAAACGAGGCAGGAGCTGACGGGGAGACAGGAGAGGAGGAGGGGGCAGATGGGGCACCTGCAGGTTAGCAAGGCGCAGCTGTGACACCTGGAGGCAAGCAGGACACACCCATGACACCTGGCACCACCCCTGGGGTCTCCTATGGGAAGAGCAGGTTGAGCAGCCCAGATCAGGGTCCTGATCAAAGGCGTTGTCTCACCCGGGTCGGATGCTGGCTACTCTGGATCAGCTTCAGGAGGCACGGCTGCTGTGGGATCCAGTGTGGGTAATACACACCCTCTTGGGCCAGGAGATTCGGGTGGAGAGCTCCTCTCGGGACAGGGTGCAGGGGATACGGGTAGAACAGCCCTCTAAGGGCCTGGAGCAGGTGAAGAATGGGCCTCTTTTCCCCGGGAGCCTGGAGTGCGGCCTCTGGGAATGCAGTGGAGGCGAGGACGGCCTCTGGGGTGGGTTCTGGAGGCTCAGGTGAAGCAGTGGCACCATATGGGCAGGATTCTGGAGGCACAGGGTCAGACGATGCAGGCTCGGGTTGCACAGGGCCAGAAAAGGCGGGCTATGGCTGCACAGGGTCAGATGAGGCGGGTTCAGGCTGCACAGGGTCAGGTGAGGCAGCAGCCACGGGAACAACCAACTTAAGTTGCCTTTTCCGCCTGCAGCCAGAGCCAGGAGCAGCGGCAAGCTGTTATTTTTACTGCTATTTTTAATGGGTGCTAAAAATAGATGGATGGATGTTAGTCAGTCACAGGACATATACTCATACTGACAATATAGGCAATTTAGAGATAATTCAGGTAGCTGCATGTCACTTGTCTGCCATAGGAAACACAGAGGACATGCCAGCTTCATACACACAGGGTGGCATGATGGGTAACATGTTGGCAAACACCTTGGGGGTTTGAATATTGTCCCAGCCCTTGTGTGGAGTTTTCTGTAAACAATATAAGGAAAAACACATTGACTGTAAAGTTCAATTTATACCTTACCAAGCTTGTATGTTTTACTGCCTAAAAATGGGTTATTTAAACCAGAGGTCAAACAATAACCCTTAATGTAAGTACATTCTGGAATATGATTATAGCTCTGTACAATATACTACAGAGGCTATAATGAAAAGATCTTTCAAGATCTTTCTGATGTTTACTGTATTTCAAGTGTATCTACTTTTTAATTGAATATTTACCACATGCTTGAATGAATTCCTACCTTTTAAAAACTGGATCCAATCCAAACACAATGATTCCAGAATGCCTGTCACCCTAAACTGAGTGCCCTGGCATTTTTATATTCTTTCACACAATGTAACTGAAAGCTTACAAGTCATTCTGTACTTATATTTCAAAAAGTTTCTTTTATTTCTGGATGTCTTTCATCTGACCTGCCTTTCCTACTTTTCATCAAAAAAAAAGGTCAGCTCTCATTTGGACAAATAACATGTGGAATTACTTATACAAAATAGGTATAAACTGCATGTTAAAATCTTCTTGGTAAGTGTCTGTATTGTGAAGGCTTTAGTTTGTATTTAGAAATACTTTACGTGACAAATGTATTTACATGACAAATGGTAAAGGCGTGTCTGTGTGTCTTTGCAGTCCATGTAACAGGAAACAGGAAACCGCAAGTTTCAGGTCCCAGTTGAGGTTGTCTTCGATGATGTCATACTAGGGCCATTGTAGAGAAAAAAAATACTGAGCTGCCAGGTGGGGGGTAAAATATCTGAGATCAAAGTTGCCAATTTCTGAGAAAAAGACTTGAATATTCTTTGAGATTGTAAAGTTGTAAATTTGCAAGAAAAAAACTTGGTCAGTCTTCACTGATTGCACATTCCATCAGTAAGAGCAGAGTGTGAAGGCTGAATTAGCAGAGCAGTAGCACAGCTGTACATACATTACTGCAGTCCACATAACAGAACGGGAGACATATCAGAGTTCAAAAGAGGACAAATCGTTGGTGCACATCTCACTGGCACATCTGTGACCAGGACAGCAAGTGTTTGTGGTGTATCGAGAACCACGGTATCCAGGGTAATGTCAGCATGAAGGATGGACCACATCCGACAGAGTGACTGTGGATGCAAGAGGAAGCTGTCTGGAAGGGACGCCTGGGTACTGACCCGGATTGTATCCAAAAAACATAAAACCACAGCTGGTTGAGTTTATATAAATTTCACAAAAAGTAGTTTGTCACTACACAATGATTCACAGACCCCCTGTAGTTCCCCCACAGACCCCCTTGATAAAAACCCCTGGTTTATACTGTACAAATATTGGTAAAAAGAGGAAAAAGCCAGTTCCCAGTGGGGGGGGGGGTTGTTCTTTTACTATGTGGCTACATGCCTACCTTGTATTGTACTATGCATGTCATCTATGTCAGAAGGATGTCACTGCTGTTGATAACTCCTAAAGATTATGCTGTATGAAATGACAGATGTATTTACATGACAAATGGCAAAGGCGTGTCTGTGTGCCTTTGCAGTCCATGTAACAGGAAACGGGAAACCACAAGTTTCAGGTCCTCATAAGAACATAAGAAATATACAAACGAGAGGAGGCCATTCGGCCCATCAAGCTCGTTTGGGGAGAACCAAACTAATAGCTCAGAGTTGTTAAAAT
>JAODKC010000377.1:0-13012 GCA_026777985.1 Mormyrops attenuatus
TAAGCTAGTAAATACAGATGGAAAAAATGTATGACAAAAAAATATTTAATTAGGCTACTACAAACATACATAACGTAGTGTCCCATCTCGTTTGTACTTCGTGTTTTAAGCGTTTTTGAGGCATTTTAACACAATTTTTCTCCCATTGGCGCCAGCTGTTACACTTTTTTGCGATGGCAGCCCCTCTTGTGTCACAAGCTGCAGCGAGTTCGCAAAACAGTCCAAGTTAGTGACCCCCAAATCATCCATTGCTTTTTTTGTCTCGCAAAGTTGCGTGCTCTTTGTTAAGTGGGATTGACCATTAAACGCTATTCCCACCTCTCAAAACTTTATTTTACAAAGATTGCAAATCGCGATGCTACTGGTTTCTGTTAATAGCGTAAAATACTCCCAGATCGTCACGTCTGATCTTACGCTCCTCGTACTGCGAAGGGTATGCGCATGACGTCACTGCACTCGCACCCACTGAGTAGCAAA
Source organism: Mormyrops attenuatus (assembly GCA_026777985.1). Taxonomy (NCBI): domain Eukaryota; kingdom Metazoa; phylum Chordata; class Actinopteri; order Osteoglossiformes; family Mormyridae; genus Mormyrops; species Mormyrops attenuatus. The sequence continues at coordinate 478 of JAODKC010000377.1, forward strand.
AAAGACTGAGGGGCAGCATTACTGTTTGACTTGGATGCCGCAAAAAAAACACATGTAAAATGGGAAAGAGCTATCGTGCGATTTTGCCAAAAACTAAATAAGTAAGTATATGACGTGGATCGGTCACGCATGGCCGATACCCGATCCGTCAAATAGGTCTGGATCGGCGCCGATATCAATCCGTTTCTCTAAAGAAAAGTTTCAATTTCAGCACGTAATTCATAAAAACGGGGCAGTACCTTTCCCCTCAAAAGCCACATGCCAACACCTCGCTGCACAAAACACACTGAGGTTTTTGTCCTCCTTTGTCGTCAATATAAGAAAATCCATATCTAATATATTCTGTGTCGTACCTGCGTTTCGCCATACTCAATTAGCATATGTAAACAAAGTTTGCGGGTCTTCTTCTATGGTGTGAAACAGCGGTTGTCAACTGGCATTACAGGGCATTATCACCACCTACTGTTACGGAGTGTGAACAGACGTTTTTTCTCAACATTTTTTTTTTTGCCCAGACAAAGGCCCGCGACCCACTGAAAACGGGTCCGCGACCCACCAGTTGAGAATCACTGCGTTAGGTACATTCATCATTAGCAATTAGGTTACTGGTCCCATTCAGAATGTACCTCAGTCTTGTACCCAGTGATAGACTGGTATCGTATCCAGGGTGTGCTCCAGGCTTCTGTCACATATTCCTTTTTTATACCTTGAGATGTTGATTGATTGATTTCCCTTTATGAGATGGAATGAGCAGAAACAGGTATATCTATATTTACATTTACATTTACAGCATTTAGCAGACGCTCTTATCCAGAGCGACTTACAACAGTGCTTTGTAGTCCATGATTGTTGTTCGATCTATAAGCTAGACCTAAATTCAACAACTGTCATTAAAACCAAAGTTACCGCTAAGTACGTTGTATGAAAACCTTGTTAGGGAAAAACTGACAAACATTGTTATAGGGATTTTATTTATTTATTTATTTTTTTTAATAGAGAGAGTGGCCAGTAAGAGGGGTATTAGTCTCCTAGGTAGTCCTTGAAGAGGTGTGTCTTCAGGCGACGTTTGAAGATAGCAAGGGACTCGACCATTCTTATCTATATGAGGATGAATAAGGTAGCGGCCTGCTGCTCTCTCTTCTCCCCCCAGCTTGCTCATACCCTGTGTTGCCTGCCCAGCTAGCCTGGCTGCTAGCCACTCGCCCAGTATTCCTTTACCCTGAACTCCTTCCACACCGCAGTCTGGACCCCAGCCAGCACCCGCCTCGCTTAAACACCATCTACACCCGGGGCGAAGAGAGGTACACCAACTGTCTATATACCAGCAGTCAAAGGGGAAGCACAGCAAAACTTGACTAGTTCATACTTTGCTGCTCATGTGTAAGAATTTATATGAATTCAAGGCACTTGCTGCTCATGGATTGTTTCAGATCCTTTTTGAGATTTTCAGGATTAATTTAGGGCAGTTACATGTTCGTGGAGTTTGTGAATAAATACTATTGAAAGGATGATAATGAAAATGGATATTACATTCACAGTAATATTCGGTTACTAAGCTGATGTTTTTGTTGAAAGTGAGTTGCAGTTTTTTTTTTTGTTTTTAAGACTGTAATGGCTGTACCACGATTAGGACACCTTCTTAGCAGCTATGCGACAGACACACGCACACTCTGTAATGCATACAGAGCATGAACACACACAGTGGTTGCTCTCGCGCACATGGCCCAGGGTGAGGCACTGTTTCTGAGCTATGGACCCTCATTCTGCCCTCCTTCCCCAAAGCCTCTTGGTGCAAAGTCTGAGAAACTTCAGTGAGACAGTGAACCCCTACCAGCTCATGTGCCAGTACCTTCTCATCACCAAATCTCCCAGACAAATCCGCAGGCGCATTCATGACATGTGCCAGCCTACTTCCCCTGGCAACATCGTGAAGGTGTGTCACGCCTGGGTATCACTGCTTTCTTTTTTTGTGGGTTTACCTATGATCAGAGGTCTGTGTTGCGGTATAGTACAGCATGCCCCTGAGAGTTAGTAGTGAAGGTTGTCCTTTGTGAAGTCTGTTCGGCACAAACTGAACCCTGCTCTTCTCTTTATCATCTCAAGTTCTTTTATCAGCACAAGAAGGTTCCACGTATGTTGCTGTCTTGTAGCAGAGTGACACCGGAAGAACAGTGCCCCCCAGTGGAGAGAGAGGAGATGGTGCTTCCCATGTGGCTGAGGGTATGGAGGATTTGAAGTGTGGAGTGCTTTAGGATGAGGTTAATTAGAGTTCCATGAGTAGTCTATCTATCCGGCTGAGGTGCTTATTTCTAGTGTGTGCTATAGACCTATCAGATGCCTGCAGTATATACTGTGAGAAAAACTATTCTTCTCTTTTCACAGAAGAGCTTGCCTCACATCTTTAAAGTGGTACAAGAGTATAACCACCAATCAGCTGGGGACATAACTCTGGAAAGTCAAAGAAAGGGCTCTTACACTTTCCCTAGTGGTACTCGCTATCCGCCTTCCCTCCCAGAGACCCTGACCCTACGGCCTGCTGGCTTCAGATGCCTGCGACAATCGGCCCCCATTCCTAAAGTTAGTGTCTGCCACATTTCAGCCCCTGCTTCTGTGAACAGTGCCACTTTGAGCTCAGAAAGACAAATGGCGCCACCTTGTGCAGAGGATCTTATCCAGCAAATGCCCCAACGTAAATTGTGCCCCATCCAGCCTGCCCCGCCGAAACCTCAGCATCAGCTCGTCACTATGGCTGTGAGTGGAGCACTGAATGTGTTTGATTTGACAGGGAGAGCCACTGTGGGAAATGTCTGTGCATCCAATGGAAGTGAAATGCTGGGTTTGGCACCTGGCCAGGGCTGTGCCAGTGGATCTCCTGCTGTTGTCATCAGTCTGGTCACACCTGTAAGTGCCCCCATCATTAGTCCTCCTCCTGCAGACAGCAGATTGACTGGGACGGAGTCTGCTTTGCTTATCCGGGAGCCAGTGTCTTGCTTTGCAGGTTCCCTGGATCAGTCCTATAAGCTTCCTAGACCATTGTTCCCAGCTCCCCAAAATAGCCCTCCCTCAAGCCTAGGTATTTCAACTCAAACGCTGCTCTTCTCTTCCTTGCCACTTGTTCCTCCTGCTACTACCCTACAGGCAAACCCAAACCTTATCCCATCCACAGTCCCCATGAGCAGCAGGACTGAACTCCCAGGGACTCCCAGCTTTCATTCGGTCCATGCCATTTCTACTCCTGCACAGAGGTGTAGCAAAAACAGCCCCACCCATTCCATCACCGATGAGGTTGTGGCTTCTCCTGGCAGAATTTGGCCTAGTTGCCCAGCCTTTTTGGGTCATACTGAAGTACTGGATGTTCCTGATGCCAGGGTGGATCACACCGAAGGACCCTGTACACCAGGGCCTCCATCCCAGGACTGCTACATTTTATCTGGGCCCCGATTTAGCATGGCTTCAGAAGCCATAGGCCTGAAGCAGGCTGTGAATCAGGCAACGGTCCAGCACATTTCAGCATTGCAGGGTACGAGGGAGCACCAGATCTTGGCTGCAACAGCCAGACCAAGAAACCGTGGGATCTCACATACCCCTGATGCACTGGGCTACAGGAAACTGTCACTGACTGCGGGGTCTCCATCCAAAGACTGCTCTTCTCATTGGGAAGACAAGGGATGGGATGAAGAGGAAGTAAGAGATGATGAGGAGGGACATGATTATGGAGGTCTGCTGCTGGCTTTATCAGAATCATCTATGAGCCCACACTCTAGTCTGGACAGCCATACTGACACCTTGCAGAGGACAAGTGATGCAAAATGGCGAGAAAATGGAAGACAGAGGAACAGTGACAGAGACAGAAAAACAGTCAGGGAGCGGGAGGGAGTGCAGTGGAAGGAGAACAGTGCACGGGACACAATACAGGAGGATACGCACACTGGGAGGGGCGCTCATAACCATGGTCAAGTAGAGGCCGAAGAAGACTGTGAAGATCGGCCAGAAGATGACGATGAGGAGGCAATGTCTTCAGCCTCAGAAAAGTCTGTGCTCTCTGTGCCTGAGTTGCAGGTTTGTGTTTTCCTGTTTGTCAGAGGTGTCCAGGTAATTTTAATTTCTGATTTTGGACAATGGCATGGACGTACATATCAGCTTATGCTCAGGAAGATGTATAACATAATTTTATCACATTAATTGTTAAGTGCTTCTGATGAAACATTTACTGGTATTAAACCAGCTAGATAAACATGAATACCTAAGTCATAAACCCAGAACCAGGAATGGTGACCACTGATGTGTATGTGACTAAGGCAAAGTGATAGCGATGTTTTTCAGAATAATTTCTAGAATTCCTCATTGACAGTGCAGCAACGGTGCTTATATTCCCTATGTAGACCCTTATATAATGAATCTCTAGAGTAATAATGAATCACTGTAATAATGGTAGGTATTTTGATTTAAATGTGGTAAAAACAGGCCTGGGTACTTTATAATGTAAGTGTTTTTTAATACTGCTTTGGTTTCACCTGTGTGTCTATATAAAGTTTACATAGACACTATAGTATTCATGAAGCTACTATACTGTACCTCACAGGAGACCATGGACAAGCTGAGCTGGCTGGCTTCAGAGAGCAGGTTACAGGAAGACAGTGATTCACAGGAGAACAAGTACCCGCAATCCTCCAGTCCCCCCAGCACTTCCTGTGCAATCACTACTTCTATTTACCAGAACGTCCAGCTGGAGGAAGAGTTGGAGTTTAACGAGGGAGGGCCTGTACTCTTGCCAGTTAGGGAGGATTCCCTGGTAGCAGGCCTGGCCCACACCTTTGACAGGGAAAAAGATCATGTGGACAACCACCCCCCGATGGAGAGGAAAGACGTGGCCTTAGCTCAGGTCAGCCTTAACCGGGTGAGACACTCCTCCCCTGCTCCTGTTAAACATATTGAGGAATTCGTATTGCAGCTTAGATTTAAATAATTTCTGGATAGTCGTCTTCTGTTGTTCTGTTTTCTTTGTTTAGTGAGCAGCTTTGAGTTGCATATGGGTATTTGTAAAACCTAGGTTGGGACCTCTGAATTTTCGTCAGGCGTGAAATGGCTTACAGATCTTACTTCAACTTCCGGGTCTGGACACAGTGAAGCAGATTATCACCTAGTCACTACAAAATTAAATTTCTCCCTGGGTGCCAAAACTAGAACAGTAAACAAATGGTCTGGGAGCCATGTGACTCAGTTTGTTATTACTTGAATGAAGCAGCACAGACAAGTAGCCTGAGTTCATCGCACATTTCAGTCTAGTGGATTTCTTGTGGTAAACACTCAAAATCAATACATTAAATATTTCTGATCCCTACACACCATCCAGACTGTTTTTTAAACTTTAAAAAAGATACCAGTATGGTTTATTTGTTTCAATACAGCTGTAGCTAAGAATTTTTGCGGTAGACTTGGGAACATTGATTTGATTTTCAATTATGTATTAACAAGCCCTAATACAACTCAGAGATTGTGTTAGCAAAAAGTAAAAAAATATTTTAATAACATACAATACAACTGGGATGGCTATTATACTTCTAAAAAACAGTATACTTCTAAAAACAATGAGCTAATGTTTTCTCAAATACTTTTTTATGGAGGTGGTGGAAGTTGAAGGGGGGGCATTATTACGGTGGATTTCAGTATTTCTAAAAATCTGTGTACGGCCTTGTCTAAACGGACTGCATGTGCAGCCAAGATTTTGGGTCTAGTGGATATTTTGTGCAATGTGTGTCTACTGCGCTCATGCAAAGAAGTTGATAGTGGATGACCAGCTGCTTCCAATAGGTGGAATGTCATTGCTTCAACACATGCGCCGACTGTGGCTGTATGCATAAACAGACATGCCCCAAAATGTAGTATATATGCAAAAAGGAGTGTAACAGAGCACTGATGAATGGAGTATGAACTATTTAACGCGCTGTGCCCCGCTGCTGCGTGCCAAGGTGTGTGTGGCCCTGCGGGACATTCCAGGCAAGCTAGAACAGTTTCTGCATATCCTAGAAGAGTCTGAGCAGAGCAGCACTGGCCACGGTGAAGTGGAGCTCTTCTTGCAGCTGTAGCCCATGCTGTGGGCGTAGCCACTGTCCTGCAGCCTGAGCAGGTCCATCAGTACGGCCTGGTACTTATGTGTCTCAAATGTGTCTTAAAAGCACCTATCACTAAATCTGTCCATCTTTCTATATATATGTGACATACAAGCAAGGCAAATAGTACATAACAAACATTCAAGCAGTCAAGGAGTCAACCTGTTTAATTTAACAGCATTAAAGTAAAATAATGCTGTTGTATCCCCAAACAGCCTATAACTTAATTAGTGATGACAGGCTTGAATGATGTCCTGTATTCTAATATCAACTGCTGCCCCCTCTGGCCAGTTTGAGCAGCAGCTGGAGAGCAACATTGGAGATGCACCTTCTTGCTACCAGGAGGTGCTGGCTGTCCTGCAGGGGAGCCACAAGCTCAGGAGCACAGGCCGAAAGGAGGTACAGAGAAGAGGGTTGGGGTTCTCCATGACTCATTCACCTTCAGTATACTTAACAACACCTATCACCCCAGTTACCATCTTCATTAGTTGTAGCTGAGATCCTTTTGAGTTCTGCATTAATGCTCTGTAAAGAAAAACAAAAATTAATAAAAAACGCTGAGCACTGCTCATTGCGGTGTCCCTCATTCATGTTGTTAATTTCAGCTAACACCTTGTCCCATACATTTATTTGGCAAAATTGGACACTAAACGTGGTGGCAGTTGGAGGGGGGATATTATTAGGTTGGATTTCAGTATTTCTAAAAATCTGTGTACAGCCTTGTCTAAACGGACTAGGTACAGTGGAGAGTGTCATCACCAGTTCTATCACCGTATGGTATGGCAACTGTTCTGTGCAGGAGAGGAAGGCTCTTCAGCGTGTAATTAAAACTGCGCAGTACATTTCTGGAACAGCCCTCCCCTCTCTGTAGGACATCTGTAACTCTGTAACAGTAGGGTCATCAAGAGGGCCCACAACATCATTAAAGACGATACACACCCATACACCCATACCCATACATACACATTACAAAAAAATAGAGAAGAGAAGACCCACCCATTTTGAGGAAGCTTAGCTTCTAGTTCCCCTGGCCTCACCAGACAAATTGGCCATTCCTTCTGGCCTCTAGGTGTTGCTGTTTACAGTATTGCAAAACATTTACAATAGACACTCCTCTACTTACGAACGTTCAACTTACGAATTTTCAGATATACGAACGAAAAGGACTGTAAGTCCAAATTGTGTTCACTGGGCTCCCGTTTCCTGTCCGCAACATCAATTTTTTTTATTCTGCACTCCAGTTCCGCCTAGTACGACTTCTGGCCGCTACTCCCACCACGCAGCAGCGTAGCATGCGTACTCCCAGCATCCTAGTTCTTTGTACTTGCGTATACCCTTAAAATGATGTTGAATAACGACTTGCGTTCCAAATGGCCGATTGCAACTTGAAATGTTCGTATGTCGTTCACAAGTAGAGGAGCGTCTGTATTACAACAGTGAAGTTTTCCAGAGTAGACATGAAATGTGTTTTTAAACGGCAAAAAGATTTTTGTAATGAGTCATTTTAAAGTTGTTTGCTTCATAATTTAATCTCACCACTACCTTACTGAGGTATCACCCGCCACATGGCTGCACTCAGGTTCTCATCCCTGAGGTGGTTTGTCGTGTGGTAGGAGCAGCAACGCACTGTAATCAGTGCATGCTCCTTACTACCTTACCACTAGTGTATGAGTTATATGTGTGTGTGGGGGCATGTATGTATTACATTGTGAGGACATTCGGTCCTCACAATGTGATAGAAAATTTGTTATTTTGACATTGTGGGGACCATTTTTTTGGTCCCCACAAGGGGGAAACTCAACTTTATAAAAATCTAAAGATCAAAAGAATACAAAAGCCAAAGATCTTGTATTTTGTTTGGTTACTTATAGTTAAAGTTAGGGCTGGGAAGGGGTTAAGGATGTCATTGCTGGGATTAGATTTTCCCATAGAAATTAATAGATGTCCCCACAAACATATGAATACAGGCGTGTGTGTTTGTTTGTGTATGTATGTATATAAATTCACATACATAAATTTGTGTATATAATTATTTTTCTGGCCTCCCTATAGATGAAGGCACACATCTCCAAACATTTAAAAGGCCGCCCTTGTCTGCAGAAAGAATTCTGGACGTTTTTTAATAAGCACCATCCAAGCCCCTCACACCAGAGCCAGCCTGAGGAGGCCACTGAATGCTTGAACCTGGAGGGAACAAAGGGATTTTTCAAGCTTTCACCTGTAATATCAAGGAGTAACATGGTGAAACTCAGCATCCGCAGGAAGAAAAAGGTTTGGAGTTGTGTCAATGAGGCACACCTTACTGCCTCATGTTTTTCATACTACGATTTTATGAGTACATGTTACTTCATAGTCAAGTTAATTATCTATGCCTCTATTGGTGGTAGGTCAAAATTACTTGGAGCTTCTGTTGCTACTATGAGCAGGGGTCACCAAAATGGTGCCCCAAAGGACCACATGAGTCGCCCGTGGACCTGTCCTAAAAATAGCACAAATAGCACTCAACTCACCATTGAGCAGCATCTAAAATTTTATTTAATCTTGTTGCTATTCTTCTTCAATCACGTTTGCATCTATATAGATTTGAAAATCGCAATATCTGAAAAAAAAAAAGCATTTAAAACATGTTTATTATACATGATTTAAGAAGAGTGTATCAACCTGGTAGCCCTTCGTATGGCTCAGTACCTGTGAAGTAGCTCTCAGTTTCAAAAAGGTTGGTGACCCCTGGTCTAGAGTATAGTCACTAAAACACAAAGGAAAGTGTTTACATAATGGTTTATTTTTCAAGGGCACTGTTAACACAGCCGTAATAACAAGGTTAAAAGAAAAGGCGTCTGTGCTAACAGATGTGTCTTCATTTTATTCCGGGAAGAGTAGGAGGAATTTTATGATGAGTGTTGAATGATCTTGATTAAAAACTGAAATGTGTAATGTCATAGCAATAACATAGCTTCTCTGTCAAAAGTCTTCCAGGGTGGTGAAAAGTCATTATATCACATCCATACCAACAAAGGCCCCTCCAGCCCAGACTCACTCAGGAGAAGGAGAGTGGGGTGCAGAGCTCAAGGGTGAGAGAGGTCAGAACAAAGTGCACTTCAGTGTGGGTTAACTAGTGAAGAAATCTGTCTAACTTCTAACCACATATCCTGGTCAGAGCTGTTTGTGTTCTTGGAGATCCCAGACAGCATAGGCCATAAAGCTGGGGGATACCCTGTATGGAAGGTCAATCTATAACAGTGCTCACGCAAACTTAAATTCATACTCTACAATTACAGATGCCATTTTACCTGACTGCGTCTCTTTGGCAAACTTAAGTAACTGGTGCATATGCACATGACATTAGGGGAGTTTTTCCACTGCACCAGGTACTGTACTTTGGTATGGGTACTTTTGGTACTTTCCCTTTTCCCTTGAGTACCAGTACCAAAAGTTCCACTACCCAAAGTACCAAAGCAGGGGAGTACTTTATTGTTTGGTTATCAAATAGCCTGCCTATGAAACACAATGCAACCGCTGTCTTGAAAAAAAATTACCATCTCTGAAAAACAACAATAAACAAAATAAAAGAAAGTAATTATAATATATGCATGGACAAATGATGAGACCCAAGCTTTAATTGTGATCTGGTGAGAAGAGCCAGAAGATTTGGATGGCATGAAAGAAAAAAAAGTATTTGCTATAATATACTAGGGCTGCATGATATTGGAAAAATTCAAATATCTTGATGTGATTTTGTTGTAATAAATATTGGGATATTTACAAAGCAAAAATGGACTTCAGAATAAATTTCTCGCAAACCCATCTATGAGTGATTTAAACATCAAGGATAAAAATGATTATGTTTCACTCAACACGTGCAGAAGTAGTGGAGGTGAATTTTAAACTGATTTTTTTAAACATACTAGATACTCTTGAAAAATATCAATCATGGAATGCTTGCTAAGTGTTGTTTTCTATGACAGAGTAAGAATGATTTAGTGAAACTTAGACCCACCATGCTGTAATATCTGGTATGCAGGTATGAGTAAGTCTGATCTCAACCCAGCTGACTATCACGATCCTTGTGATATGAGAATTGCATGTGCATAACATATGATGTTGGTATAGATCACATATCGCTCAGCCCTCAGCCCATTTGTCATATTAAGTATGAAATATTAATCCTAAAGACAGAGTCCTCCCACGCACAGAGAAAAACGAGGAGGAGGAGCGGATGGAGCAAGTGGATGGAAAAGTCAACGAGGGCAGACGAGAGAATGAGAACCCATCAAGTCCCAAGCAGGCCCACAGCAGCCCACTCGCAGATCCTGTACTTCCTGCTAAAAACATTTCCCTCACACCAAGTGGTGAGAAAGTCATTGTCTGGACCAGGTAAGCCAAACGAGTATCTGCTTGTAGTTTACTGAAGGGTGAATTTTCAGATCTTCTGATTAAGAATAAATTAAAGGTTATGCATGAAAATTTTTACATAAGACATAATGGGATTAAGTAAAAGTATATGAGTAAAGTACTATTATTATGGAAGTACATTGAAGATTTCAGAGATATCTTCTGACACTCAGGCCATATGATTAACTTGATACGTGATACCATCTGGCCTAGGAGGGTGTTTTTTTATGAAAATTGCTCAGTTATGTATTGAACTTCCAGCTACAGGGCAAAATAACTAGAAATGCAGATGGAAGAGAAGTAGTGATTATTGCCAGGGTAGCATGACATCATGGTGCTGGTTAGCTCTCATTTGAAACATTGTTGTCTATTTAATGAAACATGGCATTGAATGCATATAATGAAGCACTATATGACGTGTCTTTGTCCATCAGAGAAACCGACCGTTTGATTTTACTCACTTGTCAAAAGCAAGGAGCCAGCTGGAACACTTTTCAAGCACTCTCAGCTCAGCTAGGCAATAAATCAGCCAGTGAGGTAAAAAGATGTTCTTTTATCAGACAGAATAATACATTGAAATTATATTGTCATGCTGTCATTTTTTTATCAATGTTTTAATAGAATGCTATATAATTTTAATTATCTTGTATTCTGTTTACAATAAAATGGGTAGAAGGTGCTGTTAATAAAAAAAATCAATATACTTGTGTTTCGCATAACGACATTTCATCAACAACTGATCTCATATATGACAGTGGTCCCATAAAAATACAACAGAGCTGAAAAATTCCTTTCACCTTAAGACGTCATAGCCATCATAACCCATCGCATTACTTAAGTGGTTGTGGTGATGCTGGTGTAAACAAACCTACTGCACTGCTAGCTGTATAGTAGTATAGCACATACAATTATGTTCAGTACTTGATATGATAACTGTTACTGGTTTATGTATTTACTATGGGTGTCATTAGGTCCGTTCAGTCGGGGCTATAGACCTGAGTATTTTAACCTCGATGCCAATCTTCCTTCAAAAAATTTAAAAAGTCAACACCCAGGTAAACTTGACTTAGGCCCTGGTCTTTTCAATTGCTAGAGACTCCCCAGGTTTTTACTGTACTTTTTATTGTTATTTAGGCTATACCATATAGCCTAGCTGTGTAGTAGGTTATACCATCTAGATTTGTGTACACTCTACGAGTACACTCTATGATGTTCGCACAACGATGAAATCAACTAACGGCACATTTCTTGGAACGTATCCCTGTCATTAAGTGACGGATGACTAATACTTTTATAGACTGGTGTCCTGTCCTGAATGTGCCTACCCCTATGTTGTAAGTATTGTTGCTCACTCCTCTCCATTCTTCAGGTTGCTAAGCGCTTCCGCAATCTCCTGCACCTTTTCCATGCCATATCCAAACTGGCTTGCTCAGAGAACCAGCCTAGTACTGAAGAAAGGCAACAGAAGGAGCCTGATTGAGCAAAGGTGAAGACAAGCCCACAGAGGACTCTTAAGGCACTTCGTACTCAGGGAGGACATTAATCTGCGCATTTGGGCTGACTGCCCAGTTCTGAAATCCAGATACTGCATCAGAGATAAGGCTGGACTCTACCACTAGAGAACATTTGAACACTCAGTTCTAAACAGTTATGAACACAAGAAGCCTTCTTGTTGTTCATTTGATTTCATCATCAGTATTAATAAGAATTTGGGGTGTACATGAAGGTAACTAAACAATGGTTTTAACAATTGTAATGGAAATGGTATGCAATCATAAACCTTGTATTCACTGTACTTGATTGTCCATAATTATTGGTCAAGTGAACCAATGCAGGTGAAAAATTCGAGTTTGAATTTAATTTCAACCAAAAAAAACCCCAAGTGAAGAAGACTAACAAGGAATTGTGCAGCTGTAAGTTATCTCAGTCGTCAAGAGATCATTATATATATCGAGTATCGGGGGCAGTGCCTCTGGACTGGCAGACCGGGGTGGTGGTTCCCCTCTTTAAGAAGGGGGACCGGAGGGTGTGCT
>JAODKC010000378.1:0-12997 GCA_026777985.1 Mormyrops attenuatus
TAACAGTCCAGTAAGATAACTGTCCAGTAAGATAATGGTCCATTAGAATAACTGTCCAGTAGAATAACTGTCCAGTAAGGTAACTGTCCAGTAAGGTAACTCTCCAGTAGGGTAACAGTCCAGTAGGATAACTGTCCAGTGGGGTAACTGTCCACAGGCATCCAGGCCGTGCTTATGAGTGAGATGGTCCCCATCATCTGCATTGCTGCTGAGCCACACGTCTCTCCCTGATAGCTCCTGCCCTCAGCTCTTGATGAAGATGTCAAGTGGCAGCTTTTATTCCTGTCTTCACTTGAAAATGAACCAAAAAAAAGCCTTGATTGTATGCTAAAGCAATCTCAGTCTGCCCCTGTGCCTCCCTCCGCTCTAAAAAAGCATGACATCTGTCAGGGCCAGGGAGTCGTTTATCTGCTGGTGCTGCTCAGTCCTACCGGTCGCAAAGTAATGAGGACGACATTCATTCAGGGATCATGGCGGTATCGAAGGTTCCTAAAAGAGTTCTCATCTTCCGTAACTTTTACGCCATTGAAAAGTACAGAAGTGTGGAAACGCCTACCATTTTTGGAATTACGCTTTAAAAATGACTACATGAATATTGGCGGTAATGTTGATAAACGATCAAAGAATGTTACAAATATCATAAGTCGGATGATTAAATACATAACTGGAGCAACAGTTGAATAAAGTTCTGCAACCTCTAACAATTGGAAGTGTTTCCACAATTTTGGCCATTAGTGTACAGTAGGTACAATGGGAGGCAACAACAACACTACTAATACTACTACTGTTACTACTACTACTACTAGTAGTAGTAGTAGTAGTACTACTAATACTTCTACTGCTAATAATACATTGTGCATTATCTATCTGTCCACCTTTTAACCACTTATTCAGGTTGCATGTTTTTTGCTAAAGTTCATAAATGCAGACAGTGAATCTCAATGGCATAGAGTCCTCATCAAGGACTGTCACTTAGGGAGGTATCATGAGACCACAGGCCAAGAATGAAAAACAGATATTTAATGACCACATTACATGGCTGAAATTGAACAAATGAGCCATAACTGTATAAATTGCCATGATGACAGGGAATATGAATCTATATTTACGTTTATATTTACATATTTAGCAAACGCTAAAGCAGTATTGGAGCAGGAACTACACAACAGCTACACAACTCCATACTATATAACTATATAACTATATAACAACGTAAGAAACTAATGTATGAACCTGAAGTATATAAAGTATAAATAAGGATTAACAAATAAAGCTTTAATATATACTGGTACTAGCCTCATTTGTACAGAGCTACCCAGTTTCCCAGACTTTCTTAGACATTGTGTTTTTCCCTTTGTGATAAATGGCCTGAATCTCATTTCATTACCCTCCTTTGGAGAGACTGATTGTGTTGGGACAGAACGGAAGGTCGTGGCATCAAGGCCAGGGGCTGTGACATGGGATGGTGAGGTGTAAGGTGCTTCACATGGGGAAGGTTCTAAGGCTGGATTGACACTAGACAAACAGATAAATGAACAGAGCACTGTGTAAGACCTCATGGGGCTCCTGACATCCAGGCACTTCATCTGGGTGTGAGAGGGGAGATGGGTTTAGCTAAATGATGGGAAGGGGCATAGGCAATCAAACCTGAGCGTCAACATGGAAGATAGACCCATGAATAAAAGATGCCCTTCACGTCTCGGAATGCAGAGCAGGAGAGGGCCACGGTCATGCTTACTGGTGAGACAAGAGCAGCTGATTGGTTTCATTGAAGGCGACCGGCAGCGAGACAAGCTGAAGTGAATTAATGCACTTGTTACCTTACCTCACCTCATCCCGGGGCCTCCTGTCTGCCCGGCATCTTCCAGACAGGCACATCGGGGGCCTGACTGGGGGAAAAAGATTAAAGTCTAAGCCCTGTGCTGAATACACGCCCCGCTTATGGCGGGCCAAGTGAGGCATACAGATACAAATGTTACGGAGAATGAGGAGCAGTCGGAGCTGAGTGATATGGGTGATCCCAGGCTCCTTGGCCGCACGCATCCCATATCAGGCAGCCAAAGGACTCCCCAGGACGCGCCCTGGGGCTGCTTATCTGTTATTGATGCATCAGCCGGAGTATCCCTCTAGTGCTATCTCTAAAGGGCCGTCGATAGAGCCTTTACGAAACCCCTTCGGAGAGCTCGTCTGAGAGCATCTCAGCCACCTACAGCCACTGCTGCATCACAGAGGCACTTGACACGGTGAAGGGAACCAATTAAGATGGAGAAATAGAGGACCTGGGAGAGACGGATCACCAGAGAAGGGCAAAGACGTAAAAATGACTGAATATTGGATTAAAATTGACGAGAGTGCAGTAAGAACACATTTTAGCTGGGAATTAATTGATTTGAAACTGCTGTACTCACTCAGGCTTTTTCGGAAGGTGGGGAGAAAGGGAGTGAAGAGCAAGGTGGAGATCATTTATAAATTTGTAACATCAGTGACTCTCAGAAATCCTCTGCCGTGTCCATTTTGGCGCCCACCTTAAGGTTTTGAGCCAGATGGCGTTCTGCAGTGCCTTATCCTCTGCCCCTGAAGTCTAATTACGTTTTCAGATCCAGGGCTTTGTGTGTTAAATGCATTTGTGGTGCATTTCCATATGTCTGTATAGTCGGCCTAACTGTTGGTGTAACAGGTACACAGCCACAAATAGACGAGAAATATACCCAGCATCTATGCTCTTCTGGCAAATTAAAATATGTTTTCGAGCCGCAAAAACAGAACCTCGTTTCTGTTTTTTGTTGTTTGCGAAATGACAGCCCATAAATAATCCGAGAGCCACCGGTACCAGACCTATAAAAGACTTTACAGCTGATGAATGCAAGGAAAACAGGAAATGTAGTGATAAAAAATGAGCCGAATCATTTGGCGCTTAGCGAGGTTATCATAACGGCGTGCTGGGAGCCGGTCTCACCTTGACAGCGGGGGATGGCTCCCCGTGGGAGGCTTCTCTGGCCCCCCGCCTACATCACAGACGGGTACAGCAGCATCGCATTTACACACCATATACGGCACCCCACCTCCATACGGCTGCAGGAGGGGTCATCCCTCTGTAGGTGAACATTCTCACATGCTTCTTGATAGTGCTTAGCGACCTGGGGTTGCTCTGGGGAGATTGCCCCAGGGGCTGAAACCATCCCCAGATATGGTTCCTGATGGCATCACCTCAATCAGGAGAGCTTCACAGGCGAGGAGATTAGAGCGCTAAACTACAAACCCAAGACCCCATCCCGAAAAATTGTCTGGAGGCGTGATTGTGACTTCTCACCATCCGCGCAGACTGCTACCTAATGAGCTTCAGCACCTTCTGCACCACTCAATGCCGCCAGCGATTGTCGCCGACCGATAAGCATCAAGCCACAATGATATTCAGCTCGCAGCGTGATTACAGGCGTGGCACTAAATGGAGCTCAAACGTTACATCTTCCCAGGCAAGATCAGGTCACTGTGCTTAAAAGTGGAGCCTGCAGCTTAGGGGACGAGTCTGCATCTCTCCATAAGGGTACGATTGTCATTACAGTAGACCACCTCATACTCAAAGAGCACTACTACAAAAGTATGATGACCAATATTACTGTGAATGGGACCATTTAAGACTAAAATAATCGCCCACTATTACAGAGCGCTGGCTACAGTGCGGTAAGTTAAGATCAGCGGCGTTGGCATAGAGGCCTCTCGACGGTTGAGTCGCCTTACATACATAACTTCACGACATGTGACAGCAAAGTTATCAGGCAGTCAGGAATGCCAGTCCTGTTTCCGTCCCACCTCGACCCTCTCAGTGGTGCTGAACCCTATTACTTCCGGAATACATATGAGCGCAGCACTTATTAGTAAAAATGGTTATTATTGTCATTAAGACTGTATGCTCTTGCTGAAGTTTACTATTGTATTAGTACTAAAAGCAGACTGTTTACTTTTGCTAATGCTTACGGGGTGATTCATTAAGCAGCTGCACATCAGAGCATTTGCCTCCATTTGCGCTGCCTCTGAGACCAGCCCTGTCCGCCGTGACACTCACTCACGCACATTTTTCCATGCATTACCGCGCCGCTCTCTCCTTCCTGCCCACCCACTGTTCCCTTCCCTCCTCTCTGACTCTTACTAATGTCTCTTTAAACTGGTCGGATGTGCCACCGCCACACGGTTGGCCAGTGCAAACGTTCACCAATCATTGGCTTTGTTTACACTCATTCAGGCCAGCTAAGCTGTAGATTACGGGAAACCACATGCATTTAACTTTGATATATGCAGTTAAAAATTATGTTTATAGACAAAACCACAATTCATCATATATTAATAACATTCTTAAATCAATTCCTATCTGAAACAGTCTAGGTGTTTATTAAATATTCTTAATTATTAAATGTCCTTGATGATCCTCTTCTGTTTCTTGTTAGTGAGTATAATTTTTTTCTTCAATTGACAAATATGACATTTATTTTTCCATGGATTTTTACCTGTTTTGGATGCAGGTAGGAGACTAAAAATAACGAAAGTGATTGTGGGCCGACATGGTCCAAGGAATAACCCAGACCTGGAATCTTCACCCCTCACAGTCCAGGGTCAGCTAACATGCAGTGTCCCTGGAGCTGGGGGTTAAGGGTCTTGTTCAATGGCCCATGGATGTGTGACTGGTCTGTTAAGGCCAGGATCAAAGCTGTGGTCTGCTGATCACAGAGACTCAGCCTGCTGAGCCACTCAAAGCACCCCAAAACAGAAAGCATGCAACAAAGATGGGATTCAAACCCACTGTATGCTGAGTACAAAAATTAGTCCAATTAGTCCATTGCTTTAACCACTTGGCTCATCTCATCCTTGCAGCTAAAAAAATAGACTGTACTAAATTGTTTAATAGACAGGAATATGCAATAATAGATTTTTAGTTACAGTATGATGATTCCAGGGCCGAGAAGGGGAAGGTTAGTCCTTTTCGGAGATCCATTCTTAGACTGGGAGGGGCCAGTCTGTTCAGCATTAAACTGCTCGGGGGAGAAAGCTGTTTTTAAGCTTCACTGTCCTGGCTTTGAGGCTGCAGGACCTCCTACCAGACAGCAGCACAGTGAAAAGGTTGTTGGAGGGCTGCAGTGGGTCCTCGATCATGCCAGCGTCCCTCTGGATGGAGTGTCCAGTAGGGATGTCCCCCAGCAAAGGCAGCGTGGTCCTAGTAAACTTCACTGCGGTTTGGATGCCGCTCTGGAGGGACTGGCGTTCTGAGGCACTGCAGGATCCGAACCACGCCGTGATGAAGTTTGTGAGGAGACTCTCAGTAGTGCCTCTGTAGATGGGAGGTGGCATTCTCACCTGTCTCACGTGCCACAGGAAGCCGGTTCACTGCTTCAGGGAGGACGTGTTGGTCCCAGGAGAAATCCTCAATAAGGTGCACGACAAGAAATGTGTTGTTTTTAGTTCTGGCAATTGTTGTATCGGGGGTTATGCCCTGCCCCCCCCCCCACCGGGATCTTCTGAAGTCCTTCATCTTGTCGACGTTGAGCAGCAGACCGTGGGCCTCGCCCTACCCTACCAGCTCTCTCCACAATTTCACTGCATTCAGCGACACAGCGCAGTGAAGACAGTTACTCTGAGTGACCTGCCGCCTCACGCTTGCAGTGCTTTGACATCGCCATTAAGTTCTGCAGTGCTGCTTAGCGGCTCCCGGCTACTCAGCGGCCACCGATGAAGTACCGCCTTGAGAGAGCCTGACCCTGCACGAAAGATGACAGAGATGTCAACGTAGTGCCTGTGTGACGAAGAGACCCTGAAGCTGAACTCAGACAGACACATAAGATACGGATGAGGAATCAGCGGCTGACCGTGGCCTTGGATTTAAAAGGGGATGAGCGTGAAAAACACAACATTTATTAACTAACTGGTTTTAAAACAGTTTACGTTATAATGCCATATAAATAATGCCATCATTCTGATGATTGAATGGATACATCCATTTTCCCTCACGTCTAATAAACTTCCTTATACCATATGGTTTATTGCTGATAATAACATCTGTTCTAT
Organism: Mormyrops attenuatus; assembly: GCA_026777985.1. Classification (NCBI taxonomy): domain Eukaryota; kingdom Metazoa; phylum Chordata; class Actinopteri; order Osteoglossiformes; family Mormyridae; genus Mormyrops; species Mormyrops attenuatus. The sequence goes on from JAODKC010000378.1 coordinate 6,055, forward strand.
GAATAATGTTTGCTGACATCGCATGGAATAATTACTCAGAAAGGTAATCATTTTCACCATTACCAAGTGTCTGAAATGCCAGCCCAGACAACAACGTAAATGTCGATATGTTTGGGTTGGTCATTTGACACGTCTCTTTAGGTAAACGTATACTTTCTCGTACTGCTGACTTTCAGGTGCAGCTGACTTTCCTCAAAAGAAGCAGTTTGGTATAAAATGCTGTATGTGAGTGAGCTTTAGCTCTACAGGCTTGGAGCACCATCCGGAAACCTCACTTGGCATTGCGCCTGCTGGGCTGCTCACTGCTTCACTGGGCCTTGTGAATGACATACGTGGGATGCAGTGCTCTGTGGGAGGTGATGTCAGTGGAAAAAAGGCGATGAGTAAAGCGATATCTACAGTAGAGACACCGGCTTGGAGCAGATACCAAAGACAGGCATGACAGATTGACCAAGGCTTGGGCTCTTATAAACACCCTGTGCTGACGCAAATGCATACTGCAAGAGGCTTCGGTTACGTGAACCTGCAGCATAAGGCTAAGTTCACACTACACGACTTTTAAAGTCATCAGATTGCTATGCCATTCACACTACACGACTTTCAAAGTCATCGGATTGCTATGCCATTCACACTACACGATTTGTCGTGGCGTAATCGAGAGTCTTGAAGTGGTTATGGTTCCCACACTACGTGACTGATCAGCAATGGGGGGTCAAACACCACAAGATCTTTCACCAGGACGACTCACCGACAAGTCTGTCTCATATTCAAAGTATGTTTTGTCACAAAATCGCTACAAATTGTTAAAACACTTTGATCAAATGACAATACATATGCTCAGCATTGATAAATGTATGGCAAACTGACCCTTATATACATAGAACTTTCAGGAAACAGTATCAGGGTCGCGAGGAGTCCGGAGGCTATCCTGGAGGCTATCCTGGAGGCTATCCTGGAGGCTATCCTGGAGACTATCCTGGAGACTATCCTGGAGGCTATCCTGGAGACTATCCTGGAGACTATCCTGGCGCAAGACAGGTAACAACCAGGATATCATACACTCACACACACACACAAAGTCATAGAAAACTGCAACTGTGTTAAGTGTAAACTTTTGTTGAATATCTCTTCTCTGAACACTAAGAACAGTTTCTAAACAAATTGAACTTTTTACACCTTTTTAAATTCCTGCATCAGGTTTCATCTACTCCATATCGTGCGCTCTCATCGTTTTTGATCTGACAGCAATTGAGAGCTGATTTGCCAGTGCCGACCAAACACCGATTTGCAACCAATTTGGGCCTTTCGTTGGCGATCTTCAAAAACTGTAGGCGAACGGATTGTCGAGGCGACAATCATGTAGTGTGACGTGAGCATAAGCCGCCCATATGTACTAGTGTGACGTGAGCATAAGGGGCAATATGTAGCGTGATGTGAGCATAAGGGGCCCAAATGTAATGTGATGTGAGCGTAAGAGGCCCTATGTAGTGTGTCGTGAGCATAAGGAGCCGTATGAAGTGCGTCGTGAGCATAAGGGGCCGTATGAAGTGCGTCGTGAGCATAAGGGGCCGTATGTAGTGCGTCGTGAGCATAAGGCGCCCATATGTAGTGTGACGTGAGCGTAAGAGGCCCTACGTAGTGTGTCGTGAGCGTAAGGGGCCCATATGTAGTGTGACGTGAGCGTAAGGGGCCCGTATGTAGTGTGACGTGAGCGTAAGAGGCCCGTATGTAGTGTGTCGTGAGCGTAAGGGGCCGAATGTAGTGTGTCGTGAGCATACGGGGCCCTATGAAGTGCGTCGTGAGCATAAGGGGCCCGTATGAAGTGTGTCGTGAGCATAAGGGGCCCGTATGTAGTGTGTCGTGAGCATAAGGGGCCCTATGAATGGCGTCGTGAGCATAAGGGGCCCGTATGTAGTGTGTCGTGAGCATAAGGGGCCCGTATGTAGTGCGTCGTGAGCATAAGGGGCCCGTATGAAGTGCGTCGTGAGCATAAGGGGCCCGTATGCAGTGTGTCGTGATCATAAGGGGCCCGTATGTGGCTCAGGGAGCCCCTGTGCCTGTAAGTGGAAGATTGCTGGTTCACAGGCAAAACCTCGCTAGGGGAATTGCATATTTGTGGGCTCTCAGGCAAGCCCCTTAAGCCCCCCTCCCCCCAGCTCCAGGGGCACTGCATGCTGGCTGACCCTGCACTATAAGCCCCCCCCCAAGCCTGTTCTAATCTTTATGTGTGTTTCAGGGATGGTAGGAATTACCAAAGACTCTGTATATTATTATAACACCAAGTTAGAGTGCATGTACAATGGTAAGAATTTTTTTAATAGGATGATCTATCATCCATGCTGAAACAAGGGTCGTAGGTAGAGATGAATGGATTGGGGGCTGATGGAAAACTTATATATAATATAAAAAGCTATTCCTGACTTAATCCGATAAATAGACATTTATTTCAGGGGCGATAAACATTTTATGGCTAAAGCCCCCCCTAAAATAGGCCTAACGACGCCCCTGGCTGAAACCTGTTTGGTGTTTCTTCCTATAATTTTTGTACAGCAGACGAGCCAACCCCTTTGCATGTTGTAGTCAGTGGACCACATGTAAACTGCGCCTAGGGGTCTTGCTATGTGTCACATGCGCTTAGGTAACGTCCCGTTGCCTTCGCTGTGAGTCAACATGCGCTTGGATGATCATGTATAATTTATGACGTGGCAACGCTCTTCCATCTGCCTTCTGCTAATGAGTCGCCCCGAACCACACGTGTGAGTAAGGATTCGGGGCTTTTGTCCATCAATAAAACATTCCCCTCTAGATGGGGACCTGCCCTTTCACTCAGGCTAGATTCCACAAGTGAGAGGCAACACATTTGTGCAAATGACTGAGGGTCTAGGTTCATGCATTGCGTTTGTCTGCATGCTGGAGAAGAGTCTTTCCACTCATTTCTTTCTACTGTAACCTAAACCCAAGATATCTCTCCTCTGCTCATAGCTGCCAGCAGTACAGCTATGACATCTCAGCTAATAATGACAGACATCCAGGTATTTCCCACAGACAGGATGATCAGGACATCGGGCCACTCTGCAGGAACTCTTAAGGACGAAGACCGGTAATGAAAGAAGCTGCTGCAGACAACAAGCTGGGTCAGATGACAACAGCATCCTCACCAGGACAGGACATGCATGTTCCTGCAGGGGTTAACCGCTTAACCAGGGTGTAAGCCAGGGCAAAAGGCAAACGAGGAAATCCCTCTACCCAGCCGAGGGAGGCTGATGTGAGCTGACGTGCGGGAGAAGCCAGAAAACCCGGCACTGCATATATGGAGAGAATGTTCTGGAAGGCCAGTTCACTGATCTGGAGAGTCCTCCGCGTGGTTCACCCCTAAGCATGAGCAAGGCCTGCTGGGTAATATGTCTAGATATACGGTCATATGGCGCTGTTCCACTGGCATACAGGAGCCGAGCCGAACTGCGAAGAGAGACTAGTTACAGCGAGTTCCATCTTTGGTTTTCCAATGCAGAAGGGTCGCCTGGTCGAGGCGTGCTCAGGTTTGGAGAGAGACTGAGACGTAAAACCAAAGAGTTACTTATTTACTGTTCGCTCATGATTTACTAGGTATTAATTGTTTTCTTTTTTGTTTGTATTTTATCAATGTCCGGTGACATGTCTGTGACGATTGCTGTGTCACGTTAGCATCAAATGCTAGCGGAATTAGCATTCACTTGTGTAAATTTGCATTAGGGATCCATTCCGTTGAGCTGTTCCATAATACTTTTTAAAGTAGGATGTTGGAAATTTTCAGGTTCCAAGTTTTGGGAGTGCATAGGTACATTGTGATTGTTGACATAACCCTGGCTTTTGACTGGAACAATCCCCGGTCATATTATTAATGTGTAATATCAACATTTTTGCAATAAATATTGCGATATTTATAAAACAAAAAAAGGAGCTGAGAAATTTACCCAAATACAATATAGTCAAACTTGGGTGGTATTCAGATAATACGGTATACTGTGTTATTCTGGGTTCAGATGTACAATGCTAGATTTCAAAATACTGCAGAACACCCAAAATATATTTGGAAGCACCTGTAGTAGCATTATACAAAATACTGTACTTTTGGACTGATATTTTAACTCTAGAATTGATTCTCAAAGATAAACAATTCAGATCAAATGAATCGATATTTCAGTATCGACCCGCACATCCCTATCTGTGAACTAAAGCGACTACTGCGCATGCATGCTGGTGTTTAAATGAGGACCAGGCTCAGTCCTTACTGGAGAGAATCATAAGTTTTATTGAAGAACATAGCAATCTGCCCACCTGACCACTCAGACCTCTACCCAGGCCTCAGCCATGTGATCTGAAATCGCAGCCTGAATATCTTTCCAAGTCTAGCTCACTTGTAATTTTGTTCTGGCAAAAAATGTGATCATATCTCCATTAGATCAGTATTCTCAAATTTCAAATTACTTTCAATGTAGTCCTACCCTCAGTAATTATCAAAGTGAAATATATCACCAGTATATCACATCACCTGAAACCGGGCTTGATTTAAAGTGTATTAACACTGCAAAAGTCAGAAATGCCTCCAGTAGTAATAATGACAGTATCACAATTACAACGCAGTTTTTAAAAGAACTCTGAATTTACAAAGTTCCCCAAAAAATAAACGTAATCAAAACTGTGGTTTAGTGACCACGCAAACACCCTTAACTTATAGTGCCACAAACATGAGGGGTTTGGACATTTACTAATATTTTCTGGAAGAGTGGCACAGTGGATACTAGCACTGGTGCCTCACACTTGCAGGGCTATGGGCTTGAATGCCACCTCTACTGTGTGCGTCTGGGGGAGGGGGGTTGCATCTTCTCCCCATATCGTGGATTTTCCACCAGCTGCTCTGGTTCTCTCCTGCAGTCCGAAGACATGCAGTTTAGCTGAGTGACATCATTTACATGCCAATAGTGTATGACAGGGCACATGCATCTCCCATGTGATGGACTGGCCATCCATCCAGCATTAGGACTTGGGCACAGCCTCGTGACCTGTGCTGCTTAGGATAGGATCCAGGCCCACAGAGACCCTGACCAGAATAGGCTGACGGAAGATGGGTTCTTCCAGAAGAGCTTCTGCTCTTTCTTTAATATATAACTACCTTGGTGTTTCAGCTCATTCAGGAAAATCACCAGTAATTCATGCGGGTGTTAATGTACAGTACAAAGATTTGTTTGTATAACTGACCAAACAGGCAAGTCATACAGGTTTTACGTGTAAAGACCTGAAGGTCATCCCTGTTAGGCAGAAATATCAATGAGGCTCCCTACCTAACCAGCCTAGATATTTATTATGCTATTTAACAACACATCAATGGCGTTTACCCCGTTTATACAGAAGTTTGCTGTTTACATTGGTGGTCCATGGCATCCAGCATCTCAAATCATCACAAACATTCCATAGAGTCATCGCCTGCATTTTATGGAATCTGAAGCATAACAGCAGACAGACAGATTCCTGATGACTCTGCGATCAACAGCTGATTTCAACTCCTACTGAAAACGACTGGTCTTTCATCAAAATTATTTTGGTTATAAAACTTAAATGATGGCGGAGGTAAGTTTGCCATTTGCATTCAATATCTCTGTTAGCTCTTGTAACTTCTCTGGTTAGAATACCAGAGAAAAAGGAAAATAGTGCCAACGAGATAAACAGTCACCAGCCTTAATTTTCATACAGTACTGGGCAGAAGTATTAGGCAGTCAAAGGAAATGGTGTTTAAATGATCTTCATGTTGGTGTAAAACTCTGGTATTTTGGCTAAACCATTTCAAAACCTCTAAGCATCCATATATTTTTGACTCTAACACTAACACTAGTTTGTATGACTAATCAATAGATTATTTACTTCTTAAAAATAATTGTATTAATTAATAAGTGAGCTGGATGTGAAATGTGACGCATATATGGAATCGCTGGGGTGCCCCTGAGGAGCGGTTTGGAAATTGAAGCTGTGTTCATCTAGCCATCATACAAGACTTCAGTAAGTTCTTGAAGAACAGAAGAAATTCCTGGTAATTTGTATTATGTTATTCCTAATTTTCATGTGTTCTGATGTTAAATTGTGTTTTTGTTTTGAGCAAATATACACCTGCTACCTGGATTAGTAGGTTTAAACATTTCCTTTGACTGCCTAAGGCTTTTGCACGCTACTGTATATATTTCCAAAATGCGTGCCTCAGGTTACTGAAGCAGCAGAAAGCTCGGGAAGAAAGAAGAGCCCTGAATGCGGCTGTTCTTCCCGATCCTCAGCCCTTGCCCCTAGAGTCTCCTGTAGAGCCAGCCTTGGAGGCCCTTTGGGAGGCCAAATGGATGGAGCTGCTCAGGATCCACAGACACAGCGTGGAAGAACACCAGGAGATATATCACCGTGTCATGGAACCAAAGCTGCTGCATCCGTCTGGCCGGCCTCGACCCTACTTCCTCGACTTGGGCCGTAGGGTAAAGCAGCGCTTCTGGGTGGCAGTCTCCTACCCAAAACTAACTGGATCGGCTGGACCAAAAGAAGCGATTGAGACTTTTGCCAACCGGGGACTGAACGCGTACCCCCCCCTTATCGAGGTGGATGTCAGCGTTGAGCCCCCAGCCAAGGAACCTCCAAGGAAAAGAGCGAGACGTCAGGTCCTGCACAGTGTATATGGTGTATATATGTAAATAATATATATATATATATAGTTCTGAAGTTAACTTGCTGTGTTTGCTGTAATACCAGCTACTCAAATTATGTAAGAACATAAGAAATTTACAAACGAGAGGAGGCCATTCGGCCCATCGAGCTCGTCTGGGGAGAACCTAACTAATAGCTCAGAGTTGTTAAAATCTAGCTCAGATTTAAAGGAACCCAGGGTTTTAGCTTGCGCTACACTAGCAGGAAGACTATTCCATACTCCAAC
>JAODKC010000379.1:0-12993 GCA_026777985.1 Mormyrops attenuatus
TTTCAACCAACCAGCTGAGTACTCTGTGAATATCACTCTTCATGCTCAGCTGGTTGGTTGAAACAAAATCTTGGTCTGGATTTGTACTTTCTGAACTGAACTTTCTACCTCTGCTCTTTTTCATGATGTATTCCTAAACATGGGCTTAGCCATAGATTCTACAGTAGAATCTATTTGTATAGAATTACAAACCTAATAAATATATTTCAATACATGAATAACATACTTTCAGGACAATTTCCTTTTAATTTTCTGCACTCATTCACTTGACCTTCATTACTGTTACAGGACCAAATGGTCACATAGATGTAGCGCAGGGGAATTTCAGAAAGGGGTCTGAAAGATTTGCTGTTATAGTCATGGCAATAAAACATGTTTCGTATTGTCAAATGTTTGGCACATAATACAGGAAGAGCAGTGGTGACAGATTGAGAGATTGGAACAGGGAATGAAGGGAAAGAACTATTTTCGAGAGGGGACAAGTGAAGAAGACAATTTAATCTGTAAGCCTAGATCCTAGAATCTGGGAAATGGCAGGGCACTCAAAGTAGTTAATGTTGAAAAGCAGGCATGCTTTTGAGTGTGTGGTTGAGCAGATGGAGTGCGTTTTTCTGTACGCACGACACAAATGTGTCAGGTTACGGAAATGTCCTGGGCGTAGACTGCTCTACACACTGAGTGTATTTATGCTGCTGTAACGATCCAGTGTTGTTTCTCCATTGGTTAGATGATAGAGCAATGACATCACTGGGATCCCGCTATGTTGACTTCATTTGTATCCAGATTCAGCCTCCCTGAAATGATCCTTCCCTGAATCTCTCTGAGTTAAATTAGTCACCTGACCACATAATGTTCCATGACTTCCGCCTTTTTTAGAAACTAATGTGGACCAGATAATGTCTGGTAGGTGACACCTTGGCAGTGACTTTCTGCAGTGTGCTGCAGTTCCTTTTAAAATGTCCTTTTTCTTGTCTTTTGGGTCCTCTTCAGATACTGGCTAATCCGGCGTCACTCTCGTTTTCTCCTCCACGCATCGCTCCCTCCACGCTTCGCGCTCCCCACTTCCTAGACTCGATTCTGACTCGCTTCAGTCCCCCGTCCTGTTGTTTTATTGCTTTCGAATAACTCTGCTTCTGCCTCGCTGTCGCGCTCGGCGATTTCGTTTCCCTCCATCCCTGTTCTACCACATCAAAAAACTGAAGCCGCCGCCTCTATTTTCCCTCTTCTGAGGTGCTCTCAGCGTTAATATGTAGAGTTTAGGAGGAGTGACAGCTTGCTTGCCCTCTGCGTCTCCCTAATAATCTCCGCTTCCCCAGTCATTTCTCAAGACTCTCTCCTCTCAAGCACTTATTGCTCCCCAGCCTGATTCACTCCCGTACGTTTAAAAACGAACGGCTTGTGTTTTTACACCTTAATGTAGCTGCTTACAAGCATAAACCCAGGTGGAAAACCCGTTTTCCATGCATGCGTATAACTTTTCAGCTTGGATAAAGATGACTTCATTCATTTATTTATTTTTAAACCCCGAACACATAACACTAGTAACGTTTCGGAGTTTCAGTATCAATCTTACAGTTGGCGTTAACTGAGAACAGATTGGTAATTAATTAACCATGACCGGAGAGGATGAGGGAGGGGAAGAAAAAGGCAGGAGGTGTATATTATGGATGACGGTGGTGGGGAGAAGCAAACCGCGGCAAAGTCACCTGTGGGGAAATTCCTGCTGCTCAAAAATGAGCCACCTTTAAAGGCAAGACAGTTAGGGAGTCGCTCCCGTTGACTGGCCAAGACGTTACTGTTCGCGCTTGTTTATTTGTTTATCCTGTGCAGTATGTGTATGCAGAGCACACTGCGTTTAGTGTAATGGTGTTTAATTATGCACATACCATATGTTAGCATGTGTCCATTACGGGCAATGATATTGCAATATCTGCTCAGGAAAGTATACTATAATGGTAAAAGTTAGGCTGTTTGTACAATGTGTTGGTGTGAATTCCTTGCAACACATTTTAAACAACGAACCAAGGGGGGTGCTGTGCGTGTTAAATGTGTTAAGTCAGCATAGCGCACGGGTACCTGAGCTAATATGGTGCATTGCCTATCTACCTCTTTAGGGGGCAGCAGTATGAGGCAGCTGTTGGTGGCGATGTGAAAGAACTGGAAGTCTGACCCAAATAATAGACATCATATAAACTAGAGGGCTATCATGCCAAGAGGCAGATGTTCAACCCAGTCCCCTTCTGTCAGCAATCAGCCACACCAACAGGATGCGAGTTATACCGGGAGCTTTCGAAAAGGAGCAAGCTAAGACGTTTAAATCATGATGATCAATGATTGTATTATGGGAAAAGGCCTTGCTTGCTCTGAAGGGTCTGTAAGTGTCCATAGGTGTCATAATTTACCCTTTGGCTCACAACAGATTTGGATTCAGCCACCTTGCTGTGTGCTGCAGGCGGTGGACACCCGAGGGAGAGATGATCGTCAGCTTTCGAGGGTCAGGTGAGCGGCAGCTGTGCCGCATGTGTTTTTGAGAGCGGGCGTCTGTGAGTTAGCACATGGCTTCCCTGTCTGGGGAAATGAACTAAGGGCAGCTGACAGTGACAGTCGGATTACAAGGGCGACAGAAGTGCAGAAGTTTGCACAGGTCTTGAAGTGCCAGACTGTACACTCTGTGCATGTTTGTGTTCGTATATCAAGAGTAATGCATAAATCTGTGTGTGTGCGGGTCTCTGCCTGTGAGGGGCGCTGCATCTGGTCCTCACCCCCTTTCCCACCTGTGTGTGTCTGCGAGTGTGTCTCTGAGAGCTTTGCCAGTCTCTGCATGGTGGGCCAATGCCAAGCCCACAAATCAATCAGAGGGAGTGATGGAGAGAGTGTGAGGAGGAGAGAACATTAAGGGGGGGCAGAGCGGCAAGCCAACTACAAGACAGCACTGTGCTTCTCTAGGGAGGATCTCAACCACACATGAAGAACATGTAATATGTATAATAAAAATACATAAATCAATAAAGTAATAATTCTAATAAAATATCTTAATTTTAAAAAACTGTGGTTTGCCTGGGCTCCTCCCCTGAATCGATGTGAATTAATGTTGAGGCCCTTATGAATCCTAGCCTTAAAGTAACCTATTCATTATATTATAACAGATAAGAAAAGAATCCCAGGACTGATTTTACCTTTGAAATAAAAGATTGTATAGTACCCTAACACCCTTAGTATTTTTTTTACAATTTCTAGACTAGATTTGATCACAAATATCTACGGTAATATTTTTACATTTACGTTTTGGTTGCACGAGCCGCATCATAATCTTTGACAGATCTTTTAGTCACACAAATTTATATCAGCTGACATCTTATTTGGTGTAGCTCTGCAGTATGCTTTGGTGTGGTGCTTTCATTTCGGTGGACAGTCTTCATAATCCAAAAGAAGCCACGATTCATATCTCTAAAATCAGCTCTGCTTCCAGTATATTTTTGAATGGCCTGGAATGGATGCAGCCCATGGCAACCGCTTCTGAGGCTTGTGTCAGGAGCGGACGCTGTGATAATTAAGAAAAAAATTACTTTGAGCCAAGATCTCTATTAAACAAATCTACACGGAGAAAGAAACAAACGGATCAAGTGCGCACACGCTCGAAACACGTGGTCCTGTGAAGTCGCTATAACGCAGCGGCTACAGCGGCGGCTTTCGATGTGTTACAACGAAGTTTGCAACGAATTTGCAAATGTCCTATTTCTTAATTCAGACATTCTGCATGAGATCAACACTGCGAAAGAAACTAGTGATGTGAAAAACAAGACACGGGGGAAATCCTTCTTTCGTTATGGGGATTGTTAAATACGTCAGCTACCTAAAAAGAGTAAAAACGTTCTAACTTATCCGTTGTCTCACCTCAAAGTAGTCAATGCTCACGCAGTTTTTATTATATTGAAAACCAGTTACTGTTTTTTGAGTGCATTTGATTAACGATGAATTATCGGACAACATAAAAGTAGAACAGTTGAGGCCTACGCTACGAATTTTGTAGGTATATAATTGTTCCTTGTGTAACGTTACATTAACATCCAGCGCAAAGGGATGATGTAAAACGCGTAACGTGGAACAAAGCTGAACATGGCTTAAAGCGTCAAAACACAAATTTCGGAAAACCTGATTTCTCAGAGTTCCCTGGTCGTTCAATTGATGGAGGCATTAAACTGTAACCTAAAGATAAAATTTAAAAAGCATAAGGGAATTTTAATTTTTTTTAAAATTGCACTTTAATGCGTTTAGCGTGTGAGAAATTTGTATTTCCTAAGTAACTTTAGAACATTAAGCCACTTTATTTCCTTATAATGTTTTTATGGAACTGAAAGATTTATCGTAAATTTCATAAATATGTCTTCGGATTACAGTCGCATGCATTTGACAATAGAGTGTAATTACGAACAGCAAAGTGTGAGAGAAAGCTGGTCTTCCTAAGTTGTTGTTTTTGGCCACGTTAAGATATTTCACGTCCCTTCGCGGATAGCAAACGTTAGGTCTGGTTGAAAGGTATTAAATCGTCCATTCACATATGACATAACTATATTACTGAGGTTTATTTAAAATGTATATAGTTCACATAGAAATATATTAGCAGAAATGGAGTTAGCGCTTGGGTGTTACTTAACGTAAATTAGCATTTTATAACGCATTTGCGCTCAGCGTTTTGACAGGCCTCTCGCTTCTGCTAAATTCTGGTTAATTGAGCGTCGGTACCGTGCTGATGGCAGCCTGTTTCGTGACAGTACAAAGGCGCAGTGTCATCACATTGAAGAATAAAGATTCTTGGTCATGAAGCGAAACCAGGTTATTTATATATTGTACACGGTTCGTAATACAAAATTCCCTTATGCAATTCTATATAGGTCTAGAAACAACACCATTTAATACACGCATTTTGTACTTTTATTACTATTAATATAATTCTGTGACAACCACACAGTCACCAATGATATTCCGATTTTAGTGAAATTCTGTATTTTCTTGCTAATGATTTGGTTTGATTGCAAACAAACAAACAAACGAATAGGCCCTAATAAATACTGCTACGTCATTTAAATGCCACGTCATCTAAATATCACAGAATTGGTTTATTGAAAGCGGCTGTTGATTGAATGGGTCGTTGATGCAGGTCAAAGGGTCGTTGGGCTAAAGGTCATTGGGCAAATTGATAAAACAGGCGCCAATCGGTAGTGCTTGTGGCCACGTGTCCGTTTTAATAGTATGATGGTAATTTCCGTGGTACCCTCGAGACGAGGGCTTGATTGCCGTATTAAAATTAACTATATGTTTGGGGAAAATTGTACTTTCCCTGACTGTGTACTTGAATATATACGCTAATGTATTTAATGTGTTTTATAGAATTATAGTACACACGGCGAACGTAAGAGCTTCGTAATTATTGGACGATTTTTTAAGTATTTCAGTAATTACTATGACCTGTACTCATGTTCGGAGTAGTTTTGAGTTTCTGACATCATGAGGAAATTAAGTGATTAAATCTAAGAGCAGCTCTTTATTAAAAGACGTAGGTCTGTATTTCAAGGGCGTAAGTTTGTTTTCGATACTGGTAGGGACCAAATCAACCCCAGGCCCCTCTAAACACACCCGATACTCCCACAATACCGGATGTCCACACCCAAAAATACGCCCGTACTGTATATTAAAATTATTTGTCAGAAAAATGGTAACTTATAAGATGATGTCGCCAAGTGATCCATACTCATTTAGATGATGGCAGCTATTTGAAGACTAATGACGACGGTACAGGCATCGCCTCTGATGGTCGCTCGTAAACGTGCACCAATGAACTCGCTTACGTGTCACAGGGGTGATTAAGAGTGCAATCTGTCTAAGGGGGGAGTGGGTATTAAGCTTGAATTAAAGAAACCCGCCAAAGCAGCGTCTTTTCTAAACAGCCACCTAACTGTTCCAGCTTTAAGTACTCCGTTGGTTAGGGTGAGTAATGGTGTGCATTTGCATTTGACGGTAATTATGTGTATTTAATTATGCCACCAAAGAATAGTTTGTGTATAATATACATTAGGATCCTTTTGATGAATTTGAGCACCAACAGATATTGTATACAAATGTAATCGTTAAATACGTAACCCTATAGTAGTGTGTTGTAAATGGTATAATATGAAATTGTAATGTAGATTATTTTTACTTCCCCGCTGGTGTGTTTTGAGCGGAGTATTATAGTACATTTGATGACGTTGCTGTGTCTTGAGCTATTTGCGCCCTTAACACGCTTCATATATACCAGTGTTCAGGGTTTGAAACCGATGTCTCCTTTTTGTTTTTTGTTTTTGTTAACGCAGGGACGTTTCCATTTTTCCGCGTGTGTGTTTTTCTTGTGGGTAGCACCTTGGCTCAGTGGGTAGCTGAGCTTGAGGATCAAATCCTGCCTGAGCTGAACCGTTTGGAGTTACGGCTGTCCTCCCTCTGTCGTGTGGGTTCCTCCACAGCGCAAAGACACGCAGTCAGCTTAATTAGCATCCCTGTATTTCCCATAGCGTGTGAGTTTGTGTACCTGTATACCCTGATAAATTGGCATCCCATTCAGGGTGTGCCCCAACCCTGACCAGGATACGTGGTTGATGGATGGATGGATGGATGGATGGGTATTATTCTTGTCAGTACCCTTAGTTTTTTATATCCAATTTAAATGTATCAATTATTATAATCAATAAATCGCAAATGTATCAATTTATATTCAGAGTTTGCCGTCATAATCTTCAGGTGCTTCATTGTGATAAATGGAAGATATCCATAATGTTCTTTATCTGACAGGGCACCTTTCATGAAAGCCGATGCTGGGTCTGTGCATTGTAACACACTCATTTTCGTGAGACATTTTGTGTAACATTGGAAAGGTGAAACCTAGATCTCAGGGTACCTGTCACTGCAGACGTGTGTGTGTGTGTGTTTCATGGTGGCGTGAATCAGTCTGTGTGAAAGTGCACACCAGAAGGTGTCTGTGCTGAATATTGTGGAGTGTACAAGGTGTCAGCGTGTATCAGTGTGTAAAGTGTAACGGCATGTATCTACACTTTATTTGAATTGTTTCCATGGAAACCGGGCACTGTTAGAGATGTATGGATACTTTTAATCTTCTTATTCTAACCTTATTCTCATTTCTACTTTTCTGATTGTATATTTATTAATTGCTGTTCCTTCCTCTCTGTCCCTTACCTTTCCTGAAGTCTCCCTCTTTTTCTGTTCTCCCCCCCCCCCCCTTTAACCGTACTTTGAGTCCTTCCAGGCCAGCCTCTTGGTCTTCTCTGTCTTCTGTTCCTCCTTCACATCCCTCTACCCTTATCCTTGCTCTCTCTGGTGCGTCTTATTTTGCACACCATTTCTTGCTGCCTTCTCTCTTTCTCCATCCTTTCTTTCCTCCATCTTCACTCCTCCCATCCTCCCCCAACCTTTCACCAGCCTGCGTTTTAGAAAAATAAGCAAATGACAATTAGCATGTGGACCTGTAATTACAGCTGACAAACTTCTAGCAATTAATCGTCTTAAGGATGCCTCTTGTTGTCATCACACTCCCAGTACACCTTCTAACACTCCCCCTCTCTCCCTCTCTCTCTCCCCTCTCTTCTTGTCCCCTTTGGTATGCATTTACTATATAGTTCTCATCCATTTTTCCTTCTATTCCATCGTCTTCCCGTTGTTGTTTGTTTTGTATCTTCCTCTACCTATAATATATTCTCTCGCTCTTCATTACCTTGGCTTGTAAATAGTTTAATATTTCACATGTGGGTTGGTCAAATGCCATCATGCCATGACTAAGCGTACAAGCTGTGTGTCCCTTCAGTACGTCGTCACCGTTAATGAGACAGGATATAGATAATCTCAAGCCATCCAAAGACGTTCTGAGAAGGGTGGAATGGAGAGAAGGAGACTTGGAGGTCAAGAGTGGATGTATGTGTGTTGGGGTCAGGAAGGCAAAGACGGGTACTAGTAAATCAGTTAATCAGTGGGTGACCAGACATACCAGTCAGGATGATAAAGTCACCATAGCTATGTGGGTATTGGTAAGATTTAAGCCAGTGCTAGTCTCTGCGGCTGCTAAGACCTGTGCCACTGGTGCTCTCATGGGAAGCTGCTTCTTTACCCTCTCTGTACTTTACATAAACTCATCCCCAAGTACCTCCTATTTATGACCCTCTGCTCATGAATAAGTACTTATATTGAAGTATTCCTTGATGCTGACCTTTTGTATCCCCCTCAGAAGATGTACAATTAGATCTTATTCCCCTTCAGTCACCTCAGCTTGAGACTAAAGAGGTTTATTTCCGACTTATACATATATATATATATATATATATGTCGTGCCAGTGTGGTAAGCAGTCTATCAATCATTCTGTGGCCTGTCTCTCTGTCGTTCCCTCGCTCTCGTCCTTTCGGTCTGTCTGAGAGCTTTCTTGGGCCGCTCCTTGGCGATGTGTGTGATATATAAGAGAACATTATTCCAGATATTTAGTCAGTTTTTTTGCTTGCGTATGTATTCTGGCTTACCGCTGTGCATGTGGGTTCATGGGCTGCCCGTGCAGTCTGTGCCGTAGATATTCATATGTGTTTTAACCCATCTCTCCTCCTGCTGTCTTTGTCACGCAGATTTTCTTACCAGTTAACGAAATTCGCTGACGTTCAATGAATGCGCCTCTGTGTGATCTTGTCAAGGCTTGTATGGATGGAGCTAACCATCTCTGTCTCATCTCTCTTTCTCTCTTCTGCCTAGGGATTGCTTTTACACTCCTCCATCATGCCTTTCTGCCTCTCCGGTTCTCCTCCTCAAGACCGCCGTATCACCGCCATCTTCTCCCCTCCCGAAAGCGCCCCCTCTGTCCACAGGACGCCATTCCTGTCCCTCTCCGTAATTTTCCTCGTCCTGCTGCTGATCCCAGTCTGCGAGTCCCGGAGAGGCGGAGGAGGCGGGGCCGGCGGTGGCGACAGGGGCGGGGCCGTGATCATCCCACCTCATTACCCGCCGGTGGTGGCCCTCCCGCCCCCCTCCTCCAAGTTGTCCCAGGGCCTGAGCATCGCCGTGGTGCTGGTGGGCAATTCCAGCGAGCTGGCACTGACCGAGGGCCGTGAGAAGGAGGACTTCCTGCGCATGCCGCTGCCGCCCAACGTGGAACTGGTCACCATGAACAGGACGGACCCGAAGAGCATCATCACGTGCATCTGTGACCTGATGACCAAACACTGGCTGCAGGGCGTGGTGTTCGGCGACGACACCGACCAGGAGGCCATCGCCCAGATCCTGGACTTCATCTCGGGCCAGACGCACATCCCCATCCTGGGAATCCGTGGGGGCTCCTCCATGATCATGGCCGCCAAGGTACGGTCGGAGCCCAGGAGCTGCAGATGTGACTTCACTGGCGTGACGCCTTGGTGATTTTGTGAGCTTTCGGCGGTGCTTGAGTATGTATGCGAATGCCGTTTCCTGGGTATCTGCCCGTGGCTGCTAGAGAGGGAGGAGCAGCTTGAAGTATGAGCGAGAATGTTGGCCTTTGCAGTGGGAGGAAGGCCAAACAAATACAGGGGGGTGGGGGGGTGGAGACAGTGTGAGTGTGGGCTGTATTAAGCTCATCAGTTTGTTACTTTATGGAATTTATCGATGAATCCACAGTGGTGCCAGAGGGAGGGAAATATATATATTTTTTTTTTACTTAATTCATTACTATTGGGGTGGAAACCACATTGGTAATGTAAACCAACTAATAGAATGTGGAATCTGAGGCTCTGTCCTCCGGCTGGTCCCGCCCCCTGGCCCTGTGTGGCCTCTGCTGTTGCATACCTGAAATTAGCGTTTTTGTCTCTCCGGTGTGACTGAGGCTCTCATTTTAACACAAGTATTTCCCTGGGCCCGTCCCGGACGGAGAGCTTGGAGCTTCTAATAGATTCCCCATCCTCCTACACCGCAGTCGTGTCCGGAATATTAGCCTTGCTAACCAAGAATGCCACGTGGCGGGGGGGTGTCGGCCACACATTTGTAAGTATGACATGGCGAGCACCCAGGGGAGTGAGTGTGTGGAATTTAATGCCACCCGACAGCCTGGAAAGGCAGGTACTCCGGCTGCTTCCCACCTAATAAAAAAACATTCAATTAGCAGAGGGTCAGCAAGTCCGAGGCATGTGGCACCTCGTAAATTACTTCATAAATCTCCCAGAAACAAGAAACTGGTGCATTGGTCTGGAATACTTAAGAGTCCGCCATCGATGAGGACTCCTGGCTGCGGGCGAAGCCCAAACTGTTAATATTCTATTTTGCTAAAGTTTATTGTAATTGCAGTCGATTATTGCATTTAGTCGATAAATTGGCGGCTTTATTCTGAGCAGAACTGTACGTAAGCCTGTCAGTTCAGGGGTCTCCTGCAAAGCTCTTCCTAGCAAACCGCTGCCCAGGAGAGTCCGTGTCCTCAGCTGCTCTACCCTCGGATAGCATGCGCTAATACGGAAGAGCTCACAGAAACCCGTTGGTGATTTGGAGCGTACTTCTGGGAAGGTGGGACGAGGGGAGGAGGGGTGTTCAGTAAGACAGTTCCGTGGGGGAATAAATGAGGAGAGGATGGAAACTGAAGGTGCCGATGTGTAGAGGAATCTGACGGAGCAGAGAACGCGTGTCAGAGGGATATGGCAAATGGATCTCGCTCCCCGCATCCGTCTGAGGTGTCCTGACCTTCGGGAAGACTGGGAATGGTGAATTGCTGTGCGGAGGGCTAGCAGAGGAGGAAGCGAAAGCTGGCGGGCCACGGTTTTTCATGGAGAGGGCTGGGAAATGGAAGAAAGGCGAGTTGCGGTGGGAGTGAACAAGAGGGACGAGGAAAACGCCAGGGGAGAAGTGGACTGAGCGTGAAATAGGACAAACGAGCCTGAAAGAAACGGAAAGATGAAAAGAACTTGTAGAGGAAAAATTCTTCCCTGTCTTCCCCTCGATGATTACCATCCTCTTGTCCCCCTCCTCTTTTTCTCTCCCTTTCTTCCTCCCTCCCTCCCTTTCTCACACAGCAGGCTGAATGCAGCTGATACTGTTGGCATGGCAACCCATTGCACGCGCAACTATATCTAAAACGGGGGAGAAAAGGGATATATATTTTCTCCAGCTAAAGAGAATGAAAGTCAGTCGTGGTGGATGCCTGAGGTAGAGGAGGGTGACAAAAAGGAGAGGACCGGACATGCATACTGTATCCGTGCGGTGTGAAAGACTGAAAAACAGAGAAGGATGAATGGAGAGAACAGGAGGGAGGCAGAGAGGGTGGGTGACCTGGCGCTTCGGACAAGAAACAGCTATTTGTTGGAACAGTGGATAGAGATGATGTTGGAGAAGGGAGAGAAGGTTTTAGTGTGAGATGGAGAAATATGGAAAGGTTTATTTAAAAATAAACTGAAGCGGAATGTAGCTGTATGAGGGAGGAGATGCAGGGTAATGATGGTGAGATTTTGCGTGTGTCTGATGTCCCAGTGAGTTCACGCTGAGTGACCCCCTTTGCCTGCCCCCGTGGCTCCTGCACGCACCCCTCCAACACCGCAGGTGTAACTCCTCTCCGGCACTCCTGAGACGTTGCTTGTAGACATCCCATAATGACCCGGGAAGAAGACGTCCACTTCGTCTCGAAGGCCGCCTGACGTGCTCCCTTCTACCGTGCTCACCGGCGTCCCCGATGGCACGTGGGAGTCACTGCGGGAGAGCGCCGTCACTGGCAGGGTTTATTTTGAAGGGCGCGATACAGCATTTATGATCCACAGCTAACTATCTGTACTTATTCATAATTATTCTCAAAGTAAAAGGCTGACAGGTTGCAGTTCTAACTCCCGCTGACATCATGTAAGCTAAATATAAATGCCTGTTCGCTTATTATGCTGTTTGAATTCAGATCGCTTTTTTAGCTTTGTTAAATAACATATATCTTCCAACCTCCTTTGCTGGGCAGGGAGCAGTACGGGGCCTTAGTCGGGCAGCAGAGGTGCAGGCTGCATGGGATGCCAGGCCTTTGCAGGGCATCTATAAACACACACAATGGGTAATTGAAAATGCTAATTAACCTAACTGCGTGCCTTTGAACTGCGAGAGGAAGCCAGAGTACCTAGAGGAAGCCCTCGCAACACAGAGAGCATGGAAACTCACACGCGCGCACACATACACACACACAGACAGAACCGCAACTCTAACCTCCAACCCTCCAGATTCCGAGGTAATAGCTCTACCTGCTGAGCTGCCACTCTACCCATTAATAACCTTCATCCATTTATTTGGTTAACCATCTCTTCCATAAATAGGCACATTTTGTTTAAGGTTTTTTGATTGCAGTTCATTCTGCTAGCAGCCGAGGACAGTGATTGGCCGAGAGCTGCATTGCATCACTCTCCACTGTTAAGCCACAAGAAGGGAAGTGTGTGAAGGTGGCAGTTTGGAACCTTCTTTGAAGGGGCGGACGCCCCACCACCCACCAAATGAAAACTGGGCAGAGTTAGGGCCCCCCTATCACAAATGTGTGATGTCAAAAGTAAGAACCAGGGGGCGCTTCAGTACTTTTATTTCCTCTTTAATTCTTGGCTTGTAATTGTTCTAGCGATTCCCTTTTGGAACGAGCACTAGCAGAATGTTCCGCTTTCGTGTCGTTCTGGGACTTTTACAGATTTGGTGTGCGTGCACCTTAATGACCTCATATCACGCTTTTACATGCCGGGCGGAGGGCAGACGGCGATTTAAAGGTGCAGCCCCTTGTCTTTTATAGCGCACTGGAGCAAGCTGGCGGGCGTAGGTGTGCAGGTGTGCGAGACACACCCGTATGGGTAGAGAGGGGCGCTGTAGTGGGATACCCCCCCTCGAACGCCACGTGGCACTGCTGCCCCCTAATAACCCCACCCTGTTTCTTCAGGCGAATTGCTCCCCCAGACATTCTGCTGCTCAGGCTAATGAATGAGGGTTGGGATAGATCCATTTGCAGGAGT
>JAODKC010000380.1:0-12982 GCA_026777985.1 Mormyrops attenuatus
GATTTTGTTTCAACCAACCAGTTGAGTATAAAGAGTCACAGTCACAGAGACTCAACTGGTTGGTTGAAACAAAATCTCGGCCTGGATTTTTACTTTCCGGACCTGAACTATCCACCTCTGATTACGTTCTAGATTCGGATAAAGTCATTTCACAGAGATAATGAAGGGAGACACTGGCTAACATGCAGCTGAGCTTACCTCCCAGGCAAGTTTCCCTTCACCACCAGCACAGACCATGTTGGGTAAAAGATTGTTAAAACAACGCTTGCATGTTTCATCAGGCACAATCGGTACCTTGGCTTCCTGAAGGACTCCAGGGTCTTTTAGAAGGACTGCAACACAGAACAAAGGAGGATGGATACTACTCAGACAATCTGTGGGTAATCACAGTTAAAGGATTTAAGTGAGAGCAGCATTTCTCCATTAGTCTTGGTATCTCAGAAAAATACAAGGATGAATAAAATAATAATAAGTATTATAAATGATACATCAGACAGCTCCATCAACAGAATGAGCCGGTAACTTCGATGATATATTCATGATACACCACAGTCCTATGTCTTAAATTTGGTTTAAAGACTGAGCTGGACACTTAGGTAGTGAGCGAGGAAAATGGCTAGTGACAGGAAGTCCTATAAGCGAAAAAGAACAGAATATGGAATCATTTAGCGATGACAAATAGACAGACAATAGTAACGTACCATTCTCTCCTGTCATACCCCAGCCTGTTATCCAGCAGTCAGAGCTTTTGTCAAAGACATCTGTTGGACTGGGTAAGGTGACCGGTTGCACAAAAGTGAAAACGGAGACCTTGCCGTCCAGCCTTATCAAGGCAATGTTGTCCCCTTTTGAGCTCTCAGCGTAGTTGGGGTGGATGATGACCTTTCTCAGCCCGAACTGGAGTTCGCGATCAGACTCCTTAGACAGCCAGTATGCTCCCAGTCTCACAAGTGAATCTCTTTCAATAAAATTTCTGGAAATAAACATACAATTTAAATTGATCATTAATTAATTATTGTCATTGTGGCAAGAATGACACAATGACAAAGCAAACACTTATTGAACAAATACACAAAAGACTTATAAAGCAAGACGCCTCATTACATAGAAATGTCATGTCAGTATATAGCACAGTCTGTTACTGTGCTGTTTAGATGGAATTACAATGCCAGTCAAAAGGTTTATTTACTATTCTCCATATTTTAGATTAACAATAAAGATATCGGAACCATAAAATAACATATATGGAATTGTGCACTGACCAAAAATGTATTAAACAAAAGAAATTAATTTGTTATGGGGGGCAGCTCTGTGGGTTGGGACTCAGAAGGTTTACGGATAAAATCTCCGGGTCAACAGAATGATCCCACCATTGCGCCTTTGAGATAAGCCTGTAACCCCAATTGCCTGAGGAACTGGCTGACCCTATTGTCTCCTGAAGGCCTCCTGAGATGCTGTCCTGAAGGAGGTGCCACATACTGTACAGCCACGGAAAAAATTCCGTGAGAGACCACATCACAATTGTTTTTTTTAACAATAATGTTTTTTTTTTTTTTGCAAACTGCAGCCTGGTTCTTCCCTGCTTCTCATTGATAAAGGGCTTTGTCCTTGCTTTTGGGACTTTAGTCCTGCTTCTAGGAGCCTGATACGCACTGTTTTAGCAGTGCACTTCACATCTGCACTTAATGTTTCCCATTTCTTTTAAAGGTCACTTGATGCCATCCTATAATTCATGAGAACCTGTTAGATAAGCTAACACTCATCTCTGGCATTAGAAAATCGCTTCTGCCCTTCACATGTCTGGCTTCTGGTTGTTCCCAGTGTCCCCTGCATTCATACACTGCACCATCGTCTGCAGAGCATTCACACACAGCACCATCGTCTGCAGAGCATTCACACACAGCACCATCGTCTGCAGAGCATTCACACACAGCACCATCGTCTGCAGAGCATTCACACACTGCACCATCGTCTGCAGAGCATTCACACACAGCACCATCGTCTGCAGAGCATTCACACACTGCAGCATCGTCTGCAGAGCATTCATACACAGCACCATCGTTTGCAGAGCATTCACACACAGAGCCATGATCCCCAGGGCTGTAATCCTTATATCCATCACAGATAGAATCATCATTCACAGAGCCATCACTCTTACAGGATACATTTACCAGCCAGACAGCAAAACGCAGGAACACAACCTGCTCTCTTGTGTGTTTACACTTACGGTTTGAAGCAACTGGCAGCACTGAGCACCCATCTTTCATTAATTAGAGAGCCACCACAATCAGTGCCAAAGTCTGCAGTTTTGGCCACGTAGACTTGAGCCATCCAGGGCCACTTTCCTTTGGCGGCATCTTGGCCTCCAATGATGGAGCTCCTCAGTCTGGGCAAGCTGGACACTGTGGGGACGGACGAATTACACAACAATCATAAAACACAAAGTGAAAAACCATACAGTGTCTGACATTATCCATCTTCCAACCGCTTATCCTGGGTAGGGTGGTGGAGCCTGCCCCAGGCGGCACTGGGCAACAGGCTGGGGAGTACACACACACATAAACACACACACGCAGAATACAGGCAATTTAGAGACATCAATTAGCCTAACTGCATTTTTCTGGACTGCATGAAAAAGCTGAAGCATCTGGAGAGGTCCTGATTAAGAACACGCTAAGTGTGAGGCTCCAGCCCCCCCTACGGAGCCACCACGCCGCCCTGCTGTGCAACATTAGCTAGTGCTACATTATATCTCTAGCGATTTTTTCTAATTAACACTGTAACAGGAATGCATTGTTTCTTATGCAAGTAAAACTACCAATGATTCTGAAAGTTCAAAAGTTTAAAGTGTTTTCTTTGTCACATGCAGTGATACTCGTACAACATACAGGGATATCCTTGTTCTGGCAGATTCACTGACTGCAGTATAAATAAGGAATATATTACCTTTTATGCTAGTTATATCTAAAGCATACAGATGTAATAAAATATGCTAAACATAGATATCCAATCCAAAAAAGAGTAACAGTAAGCCTCCTTCCTTAATTTTACAACAGATATATCGTGCTGATTTGCATAATGCATATAAGCATGTAATAATATGAACCAGCCTAAATTGCTAACATATACGTGATTGTGGCTGTTCAGTATGTAGGCCCTCAGCCATCTTCCTCTGATCTGATTCATAAGCGGTCCCTATTTAGACCCTAATTAATGGAGCCTCAGCCCCCTTATATTGTGTCCCAGCCCCCCCAAAAATAATAATTTGATTAAGCGGTTTAGTGATCTGCCCGTTGTTTTTGTAGATATTTCGTAGCACCCTAGCTCAGCAAAGTTTATCTTTAAGGACCTCACTCAGAAATTTTAATTTTGGGGGGTGGGGGGGTTGCGTCTTGTATTTCTGCGGGTCAAATCCTAGAAGGACCTTTGTCTTACCTGCAGCAGCATCCAGCAGCAGGACGACAGACAGGAGCACCAAAGCTGCCATTTCCACCTTCCCACTGAGTCTCTACCCCGCTGGGCGGCCAACACTCTGTCTCACTAATAATAACACTGGGGAGGTTATGCTCACTCTGTCATTCACCATAACCCACTGTCCTAGACTGAGAACAGGATGTCAGCTTATATTACAGACACAGAGAGACACGCCCAACATCCCATTACATCAAGACATCACACTGTGGTTTAACACATTTTAGATAAAAGTCTTTAATCATTTTCATCATGCTCCAAATCATAGTTCCCATAACTTATTTATATAGAAGGAGGATTTATAGATTATTTATGTCTAAATTATATACATGTATCTCCAAATATGTTATCACATGACCCACCCAGTTAGCACTTACAGTGATCAGTTTTTATATTCAATTCAATTCAATTTTATTTATATAGCGCTTTTAACAATGGTCATTGTCACAAAGCACTTTACATATAACTGGCCCGAACCACACCAAGCAAGCCTGAGGTGACAGTGGCAAGGAAAAACTCCCTCTAGCAGGAAGAAGCCTTGAGAGGAACCTAGACTCGGAAGGGGACCCCATCCTCCTCTGGGCGACCGGGGAGCATGAAACAGTATTTTCATTGACATTAATTCCAGTCCAAATAGTTTTAAAAGTCCCAGTTGATTCCATGTAAGTATATCCAAGGTGTCCAGGTGAGAGTTCAAGCGGTGTAGAGTCGGCTCAGGATCAGCTCAGGATCAGCTCAGGATCAGCTCAGCATCAGCTCGGAACATAAACACCAATTTCCACAATAGGTCACTTTGAGGCATTTTAGAACATTTTACCACAAATTCACTGAAGACCTAAGCCCCATAAAGACCATATGCCATTGATACATGTAACCACTATCAGTTTTCATCTTCATTAGCCACACCATAACCTCCATCATTCATGAAACCTCCCTCCTGTGTGTCTTGGGATTTTAGGACCCAGTGAGACACACCTCTCATCTTTTAGCTATTTAGAAAATATTTATTTGCTTATGTATAGCCACCCATTTGTTTGCATTTGGTGAATTTATTTTGGCTAAAATAAAAGGGGTATTTTCTTGCTACCGTATCCTTGACAACCTAAGTTTGTCGATTTCTAGGAATTGTTAAAGAAATCTCACATCTATCGAATGATTCTTATTGTATATATTTTTACCATACAGTTGATATTGTTATGTAACTGGTCATTCACTAAAGGACTTATGCTTAAGACAACATGAGTACTAGTCAAAAGTCTAAAGTTCAAAGTCAAAAGTTTGGACATGCCAAGTCATCTACAAAGAGGATTGATAGTATCGCATCACATGACCTGGTCACCTGACTTACAGACAGTAGAAATGGTTTTGGAGGAGTCTGACCAGAGAGTGAAGGAAAAGCATCCAATGAGAGCTCGGCATATGTGGGCCCTCCTTCGGGACGGCTGGGAAAGCATCCCAGGAGACCACCTCATGGAACTGGAGTAGAGGAGACAGTAGGGTCAGCCAGTCCCTGGGGCAATTGGGGTTAAGGGCCTTGGTCAAGGGCCCAATGGTGGGATCACTCTGCCCCACAGACCAGTCCCAACCCACAGATAATTATTATTATTTTTTTAAATACTTTTTTTGTCTTTGTAATTATTTAAAATGTAGAGAATAGTATAAATAAGCCGTTCTATGGGTAGGTCAGTCCAGACCTATGACTAGTACTTTACATATTGCTCTTTTCTGTTTCTATTATCTAACATGTCAAACATTATGCTTATTTTCTAGAATGGCATATAAATGCTGTACAGGAACTGCTCTAATAAAATGATCTCTGATGAATGGGGAGAGTCAACATAAGAAGGACTATTCCAAAATAGGTGCGTCTTCACTCCGAAAAACATCTTAGATGTCAGTATGCAGTGTTTGAGTTCTTCTTTATATCACCACTGCATTTAAGCTCTTCCAGTTCAGTTTCACAGAGAAATGCCCAGGATGTAGATTTGATCAGTGCTTATCTCTCTGTACTGGGTTTAGCCGAAAACTATCACACTGAAGGATCATTTACAATGTTACGCAATGCAAAGGTTTATCACTGAGAGAAACGTAAAGATTAAATCAAAGGAGTGAAGGAAGAGGGGTAACTATCCAAAGCCAATGACATAAAAACTTAAACGTAAAACTGCAAAAGCAAAAAGGATTTGTGAGATGTTCGTGTTAATTTGATTCAGCTAATTATTTTGTTTGCTTGTCTGTTTGTCAGTTTGTTTTCTAGTTGCGATCAGCTTTAGTCAGAGACGATTAAGACGATTAGCTACAGTACCCCAGACTGTCATGAGACTGCAATTTGCACCATTGCGTATCCATATCGGATGTATGTGAATTGCACTTGCATTCAGAGGGCTATACATATTTTGGAAGAGGAGAACTATTGAAATATGGCTGCTTTCCTGGACTTAATGGATTAAGTCTATTCCTGGATTTTTTCACTTTCAACATCATGCACCTCATTGCCTCTGTATTTAAAGTAATTTATTATTGTTCATAGTTCATTGTGCAATACACAGAATATACATTCATATACAGATATGTAATCTCAATACAGTTGCACCTTGTGCAAGTCACTCTCTCACCACCTGTTTATCACTGCTTGTTCTCTGCTAAAAAATATGTCTGTTATTGTGTGTCATCTGTTGTGTCAAATGCTACAACTGTTATGTGTGTGCGCTGCTCCTCTATGCCTTTGAAATTGCCCCTTGGGGACAAATAAAGTTTTTTGAAATTGAAATTAATTAAATTACTTCCTCATTCTAAAGGCATGTATAACAATTCATGTATGTTGACATTACCAACTCCATTTTTTATACCCCCTTGTCCTATAGAGGGTCATGGGGGTCGGGAGTCAATCCCTGAAGCAACAGGTGCAAGGCAGGGAATAACCCAGGATGGGGTGCCAACCCATCGCTGGACACACACACCATACCTAAGGGCAGTTTGGCAACTCAGTTCACCTTGGTTTTCACAACTGCACAAAGAGAACACGCGAATTCCACAGTCACAGAGCTGCATCACTTGTGCATCACTTTTGACAAAGGCGTCTGCTTAACAAACGTGAACATAAATGTTTATTAGCACTAATCTCGGGCTGCCGATCTGCATTATCGGCACATGTGCAACAGATGCTATGCTCTTTTGCAATTCAAACACTTTTAAGCTCTAAGATAAACCAACAAGGAATACACTAAAATAGAGCAGTCGACTCACATTTTACCTTTCCATTTTGACTGTTAAAGTACCGATAAACACATGGAAAGTATGTTGCAGATTCAATGTCTGCATTTGTATAATATTGTGAAGCTGGTTTCAGTGACTCTAGAAAAGTAGTGTTTTGCACTAAAAATGTATTTTGGTTTCAGTGTGCCTAATGTTTCATCTGTCTGCATTATCGTAACTAAACATTTGTGCATTTAGTATGATAAACGTGACAAATTTGTCCTCCCACAGTCCAAAGGCGTGCAGGGTAGGCTGATTGGGGTGTGTAAATAGGCCCTGTAGTTGTGTGAATGTGAGTGTGGCTGTGTGAGTGTCTGCACCCTGCGGTGTGTTGGCACCCACCCAGGGTTGGTTCCCGCCTGTGCCCATTGCTCCCGGGCTCTGCTTTTTCAGGGACCCTAGACAAAGCTAGGGAGGCCCCCCAACCAGGAAAACTGATTATAGTTTCACTTCCTCTGCAATGCAAGTAATATGGGGGTCCCAGGGAACTGTATATTGTGCCTACGACCAGATTTAGCCCTACTGTCCAAGAACAATAGATAATTTTCCATACTTGACATAACCCTATAAGGCCTCCAGTGCCAGTCAAGTTTGAACAAGCCGAATCGCCTACTGTACAAAGCAGAGTGATAGTGTGTCTCATCACATGACCTGGCCACCTGACCTAGTCTCAGCAGAAATGGAGAGAGTAGGGTCAGCCAGTCCCTGGAGCAACTGAGGTTAAGGGCCTTACTCAAGGCACAATGATGGCATCACTCTGCCGACCATGGGATTTGAACCAGCAACCTTCTGAGTCCCAACCCACAGAGCTGCCAACTCCCCAACAAATTATATTTTTTTTTGGCTTAATACTTATTGCTCAGTTCATAATTCCATCTATGTCATTTTATAGTTCTGATGTCTTTATAATTATTCTAAAATGTAGAGAATAGTACAAATAAACCTTTCTATGAGTAGATGTGTCCAAACTTTTGACTGGTATTGTACATGATCAAAATATTGTATTTTAAGAGAAAAACGTCTGTTTCTGAAAGTGGTCGGGTCAGGACTTCAAATGGCGCTGATGTAGGACGGGGATGGGGACGGAGGGGGAGGTGATGCAATCCACCAGAAATGTGTCGTAACCAACATTTTCATGCCACACTTAGCGACCTGATTGATGATACTGAAGTGAGTGATTTACCGATAGCAGCTTGCTAAAGGGAAGTAGTGGTTTTTTAAGAGTGAAAATTAACCTAAAGTTAAATAAATAAAAACTTTATAACTAGTTATTTATATTTATTTATTTAGCAAATGCTTTTGTAAAGATCAGTGTACAAGTGGGCAGGTAATACATGATGGGTATGTAATACATTATGGGTATGTAGCTATCTATTAGATACATGTTCTGCTAGGTTAAGTTTCAGTGAGCGACCAGTAACAAGTGGAAGATAGCTATGGGAACATTAAATATACAAAACACTATACAGTAGGCCCTAACATCAGGCAAGCTATACAAATAAATAACACCAAGAGCATCTAACTACGGAGTTAATTATGATTTTCTTTATTCATAAGGAATCTGCGTTAACCTTTGAACAGCATTTTACTTTAGCTAAATATTTCAGTTGAAAAGTGATTATAACACTACTGAACTGAAAAATGTTTGTGGAAGCCTGGTAAAAAAATGATATAATATTACTGCAATGGAGCTGAACAGGGTCCAGTTGTAAAAGGTTCCATTGGCATTTGTTAAACAAAGCCGAAACCACAATCAAAAGCTGCAAACCAAGCAATCAGACAAGAGGTCAAGACCGGGGCAGTATAGAGTCCGACCGCAAACCAAGAGCAGAGTCAGGAAATCAGGCAAAGGGTCGATACACAGGCAAGACTATAATCACAAGGCAAGAAAGCTTAGCACGGAGAAAACTCGCAATAACTCACACGAAGCTACCCGGTGAGAGCAATATAAATAAAATTAAACCGGGAATTGGGTCTAGTTGTTTTTAGGAAATTGACAATAAGGATTGGGGCAGGTGCACTGGTGTGGGCTAGACCCCTGCCATCCATCCATCCATCCATCTATACTCTGTTCATCCAGTTCCAGATCACTGGGGCAGCAGTCCAAGCAGAGATGCCCAGATCTCCCTCTCGCGAATCATCTCTACCAAGTACCAAGTCCGCCATTCCCAGGCCAGCCACGAGATATAATCTCTCCAGTGTGTCCTGGTTCTGCCCCGGGGCCTCCTCCTGGTTGGACATGCCCGAAACACATCCCCGGGGAGCTGCCCAAACTACCCAAAGCTCATGACCACAGGTGAGGGCAGGAACATAGATCGACCGGTAAATCAATAGCTTCACATTCTAAATCAGCCCTTGCTCATCACGACAGAGCGGTACAAGGCTGGCACTTCTGAGCCTGCACCGATACGTCTGTCGATCTCCCGTTCCATTCTTCCCTCACTGATAAACAAAACCCTCACATACTAATACTTCTTGACTTGAGGCAGTTACTCGTCCCCAACCTGGAAGGGGCAATCCACCCTTTTCATGGCCTCCGACTTAGAGGTGCTGATCCCATGCAGGTGGGGGTCGGGTGAACCCTGTTCCTGAAGTGCTTCAGAACTGAATAACAAACTGTATTTCATATACCATTTATTACATACTGCACACTCTCTGTCCTGTTGGTACTATTGTTTGCACTTTTTACTATTTATTACTGTCTCGCTGCTAAAATACAGTCCGTGTCATAATACTGTATCTGCAATACTACTATTTATTCAAAAATCCATTTTCCAGCACAGCACAGCACAGTTACTACTTCAGACCAGCACGGTTACGACTGCACCGTATGTTGTCTTGTCCTGTTAATTGTGTCGATTCTGTCTTTTTGTTTTTTGTGCACCTCGGTCCTGGAGGAAAAATGTTTCATTTCACTGTATACTGTACATATGGCTGACAAATAAACCTACTTGATTTGGTATCCAGCAAGTTTTCCATCCTACCTGATGAGTTACTACTGTATCTGCATGAGATTAGGTGTGGTACATCAGAGATCATTTAGGAGGGAAAACCTGCCGGGTCAGGGTTGCCTACACCTGGTCTAGTTAATAAATGAGGACACAAATAACAATAGATTTATGAGGACAATAAATGAGGACAATAAATGAGACGAAGCTCATTTAAATTCAAAATGGCCTTGGTTCTCTAATAGTTTTTAAATGAATTTTCGAGAGAATTTGATCTCAAAATATATGTTCTGAAGCTGTCTGTTTCCACAAGTGAAATCACTTTGTCAACACTCCGACTGGAACCAGCAACATTTCAAATGAAGAGCACAGCATCCTAACCAGACAAATGCAAATATATATATAAAAACTAATTAGAAAATCAATAAAAGATACAAAAGCAACCAAGATTAAGACCAAAATAAAATTAGCCTATTTGATGAGAATGTAAAAATGGGCTCAAAATGTGATGTTGCTTCCTTGTAAAAAAACACAATGGTGAGCAGTAATAGGAAAAGGAAGTAACATTTCTCAAAAGAAGCCTTAAAACAACTTATTGAGGAGGTGGCCAAATATACAGTGCATCCGGAAAGTATTCGCAGCGCATCACTTTTTCCACATTTTGTCATGTTACAGCCTTATTCCAAAATGGATTCATTTTTTTCCTCAAAATTCTACACACAACACCCCATAATGACAACGTGGAAAAAGTTTACTTGAGATTTTTGCAAATTTATTAAAAATTAAAAACTAAGAAATCACATGTACATAAGTATTCACAGCCTTTGTTCAATACTTTGTTGATGCACCTTTGGCAGCAATTACAGCCTCAAGTCTTTTTGAATATGATGCCACAAGCTTGGCCACACCCATCCTTGGCCACACCCATCCTTGGCCACACCTATCCTTGGGCAGTTTGGCCCTTTCCTCTTTGCAGCACCTCTCAAGCTCTATCAGGTTGGATGGGAAGCGTCGGTGCACAACCATTTTAAGACCTCTCCAAAGATGATCTATCGGATTCAAGTCTGGGCTCGGGCTGGGCCACTCAAGGACATTCACAGAGTTGTCCTGAAGCCACTCCCGTGATATCTTGGCTGTGTGCTTAGGGTTGGGCACTGAGAACATGATTCTGCTGTGCTCCACTTTTCATTTATCCTACACCAGACCAAGGGGGCTCATTATTTCACCCCAGGCCAGCCTGTTTTTCTCTATGAATTGTGCATTGCTGAGATGGTCCAAGGGGTTCATGGCCACTCGCAGAAGCAACCTGGCTTCCTGGACAGCGCTGTCTCAAAAGCTGCCCTCTGCTGACTTACACAATTCTCTGCCATTGCTGATGTTGATGGGTGATTCACCTTCCCAATTCGAAAAATGTGACTGAGCACATATCAAGCTTGATTGGTCATCTCATTATGTAGCTTACCAGGGTTGTTCAGAATTTATGAATTGGATTTTGAATTGACTTGGTCACACCTTGTAGGATGCTGAATTGGAATGACAGCAAAAAGAATTGAATTCATTGCAATTAAATGCTATCATATAACTTAAGACTTAACACAGAAACTCGATACATTTCATGCTACAAATTTCATGCAAGCAAGACCTACAGTCCTTTTATTTCTTTTCTTCCCCTCTCTCCCCATGGTAATTAATGTCTATTATTGTTAAGATTGTTGTTTCTGTGCCCCCCCCCCTTTTTTTATTTTATTTTATTATTTTTTTTAATCACGGTATTAGGACGGGTGAGTTCGGAGTGGCCACACTCTTCACACTGTACCTTTAATTTAATGTAAAATAAAGTTGTCCTCCAAAGAGGGGGGTTGGTGGTGGGCAGAAAAAAAAAGACCCACAGTCCTGCATTCAGAGTGCTGTCCAGCGTCAGCATAAATAAAAGGAAGCACATGGAATGTGATCTCCTGTCATGTCCGTGCCGATGAAAAAGTTTTCTGCAAAGAAAGTCTGTGGCTAAACAACCGCCACGTACTGAACATGCCCATTATATCCACTAGGTGGAAGCATTCTACCATACGATATCTGTTGGGCTAAATTTTAAATCCCATAGAGAGAGAGAGAGAGAGAGAGAGAGAGAGAGATCGATCTTGTCTCTATACCTCCTTCAGTCTGTTGATTTCCTGTCCTTTTTGAAAAGAGCATAACTGACATAAAATAGGTAACATTGGAAAGTGACAATGTCTTATTTTATTTTACGGTTGTCATACAGCCACATTGGTTAATTCCACTTTAAAGTCTTGGTCTTACCACACATCCATCTAACCATCTTCCCGTCAGGGCTCTGAACCAGTGCCCACCCGGATCCGGACCTGGGTGAACTGTGTCATCTGTTTTTCCTCTCTTCCATTATAGAGCTGTGATGAGCCTGGAGCCTTTCTTAGAAAGCACAGGGCACAACGCAAAGGGCAGAAACTTTTATTCTGACACATGACACACGCATACAAAATATGTCTCTACTGCATAATTCACTTTTGTCTCCTTAAAGGCTCCCCGTTTGTGTGTGAGAGTTGATTTTTTTATTCTCGTTAGTGGCTATTTAAGGACACGCAATAAAAGCTTATTATAAATGAACTTTATGGTGCGCCTCATGATCTATGCGCCACAATATTTCATTTATTAGACCTGCGGCATGGATTTAATTTACAATGCTAAGTTATACCGTTAATAAGCTGGCTAGTTGGTTCACTGTTGGCACCGGCGATTTCAGACAAAACAATTAATATCAGTTATAGGGTGCATTTTCCAGGTATACGGAAGGTTTGGATGCGATAGCACGTCCCACTTTCGCGAAGGTTACGGGAACTATTTTTTTGCGGAGGCCCATAAATGTTTAAATAAATAAAAAATATGCTGTATCTTATTACTGTTGCCTTATAAATGCTACTCGATGAACTGTTCTATAAAACCAATAACATACTCGAAGTCGTGTGGTTGTACTCGGCCTGCGACCGAATCACGGCTGTGATTTACTGGAGTACATCTTACTTCTCGTACGTTATTGCGTGAGCGAAAAAAACACCATACTGAATAAACGACAGAAAACGCTATTGGTACCACGCTGGGCTTCCGATCTGGAAGTACACTCACCTAAAGGATTATTAAGAACACCTGTTCAATTTCTCATTAATGCAATTATCTAAGCAACCAATCACATGGCAGTTGCTTCAATGCATTTAGGGCTGTGGTCCTGGTCAAGACAATCTCCTGAACTCCAAACTGAATGTCAGAATGGGAAAGAAAGGTGATTTAAGCAATTT